>QNGE01004439.1:36904-61601 GCA_008508345.1 Paragonimus westermani
GTTTGTCAGACCTCTACCTGTTGGCCTGCCTGGTATGAGTAACTCTGTCCAGTTTAGCCCAAAAGGTCATAGAGATGCGCAAGCCGTCACACCACGTCAAGGTCCAGTCTCACCGTGACGGGCTTGTGCAAAACCACTTTGATTATGTGAATTAATTGTTATAGTTATTGTTAATCGGTTTATGCGATCGAGCAATCATATCGTCTGTGGCCGAAGTGGAGAAGAATGAAATAGGAGCCCATATATCAGTGGGTAGGGCAGTATTTATTGATCTAGGACATTGCTGGCATCAGAGGCTTCTGAGGATTAATGGTCGTAGCTGCGAAACCTGGCCATTCAGAACAGAAGACGTGGATCGTCTTCGAGCACTTGATCATTGATGTTGACTTTTGCTCGCTCGCACGCAATGGCTTTGACAGGCAAACAGCAACGTGGTTAGGGTTTGGATACTTGGTAGTGAATATCAGGCGTGTTCCTTCGCTTAATCTTTACGTATGCAAGGAATCAAATGGTTGGAGCACGTACTGAATTGGTCAGCAATTCGTCCGTCATAGCGACTGGTTTTAACAGGTGCCGCGGCCGACCGGTGTAAAGTGCAAGGGGGACAGGTGATGGCAGGACGTGGAGAAATGAACATTCATCAAGCCGTTCGTTTCGAAGATTGGGACGCTAACGACCCAGAGACGGCGGCTGGAGATTTTCGGTGATATAGTGGTTTGGCGTGTTCAGATCGTGTTACCATTATTTGACTTAGTTTGTGAAGCACACCACAAGGCTGTCTTACTAATGACAATAATTTCGCATAAAGCCCGATTATTTGTCTGCTAGATGTAAAAAGCTCACGTTGGACGTTTTAGCACGTAGTTGTTTTTAGTATTTAAGCCCCCTCTTTCCCCCTCCTATCATGATCATCACAGACAGCAATACATCAGTGGTTCTTACTGTTGCTCTGCTGTCACACAACCATGAAGTACGAAACAAACACTGTGCAGGAAGAGAAGAAAAAAGAGGAGGAGGAGGGAGGGACCTAACTACTGATAGTAGCTGCGTTTCTATTAAGTCATTCAACACCAAGGTACATGCATCTTGAGATTTATCAACTGAGCTATAAGTTAAATTTATGTCAGCAGCGTCATTAAGTGCACATAGTCCACAGACAACTCGGCCAAACGACAACATTCATGTCATTGGGCCCGACCAGCCGCCATCTCACCTGACCTTGTCAGTCATCGACTCTGTGAGTTGCGAGGTCCCCAGCCAGAGACCAACCCGACCTACACTGGTCGGCCCTTTGGTGAACGATCTCATTTCTCCACACCGGGTCACCATCTGTCCACCTCGAACCGAAGAATCGGCAGAGAGTGCCCAGTGTGGCAAAAGGCTAGCCAGCACCCTTAACACACAGCCTAACCATTTGTCTGTGTAAATGTGATGAGTAAACAAAAGAACCTTCTTGGTAATCACGACTAAATATCCCATTTTTTAACCTCTTCGTTTCTTATTCGTTGGTGTTACTCGGTACGAGCGATCGACCGTGGAAATCGGTGGCCAAACACCTGAAGACGGTTCACATCGTGCACCCTAAGCGGCCACGTTTCGCTGCCGAAAATTAATACAGCCTTCACTACAGCATTAAATTCGTATAATCACTGCACTTTGAGGCTGCAAAATGCGCCCACGGATTTGGCAGATTGCGAAATACCGTCTGACATCGTCTGTGACGCTCGAAAATTGTCAACTATCAACAGCTTTTTGTCCGCACAACCAAGATTGGTCAGTCTTCCACCGGGTAGGAGGTGCACGCGGGCATCTTGTGAGTACTACAGACAGTCCTCCATTATTTCATCTATGACGAAATTAAGCAGAAGTGTTCAAAGCAGACAGCCTTGAAGTACGCTGTTCCTAGTGCTGAAACTGTCAGACAATACACCGTAAACATAAGCCTGAGCTGAACTACAGGAATAAAGCGCTGTTCGTATGTTCACTTACTTGTTCTGTGTACCACTGCGTTTAACTGACGGAATGGAACCTACTTTTATAGTCAATAAAAGCATCAGTGGTTGGTGTGCGATACACCTGACGTTGCTGAAGAATTTAGCGAGCAGTAAAAATTCGGACACTATATCCTGGTCCAGAACGAACGCATACTTGTTCTTCGCTAATGACTACCTCCCGGGCTGCAATGGGTCAGCGAAGTTTAACTGATGCCAGAACCTTAGCAATGACTGAGATCAACGTGAATCTCTCATGTTTTTCACAAGAACCCTGGATTCATTGCTCGAATATGTGAGCTATTATCGAGTGATCCCAACAGGAAAGGATGGTCTCCGTCGTTCAAACAAGCTAAAGCAAGTAAGCCGAGGCCTCCACTAACGTGTCCGCTCACCTTCTTTTAAAGATGCTGGGACGAGATCGTCTGGGCCAAAAGCTCTATTACGTTTTAGAGCCGAAGCGCAGTTGCTGAATTCAGTTTTGAAAGATGGTGCCAAATCTGCTATCCAGGGAAATATATTCCAAGTTTGTGGAGGTAACACAGTAGAAACAGCACGCCAGCTAAACCGACACTTGAAACGTATTGGCTTTATCTCGATCGGAGCTTGGCTACCAGTTCTACGGCATACTGATCAGTGGTTCCGCCCACGACTACAATCTGATCGTCTTTGTCGAGAATTCGACACGTCTCTCCGAGAAACTTGGCCGCTGCAAGTCCGCTGGGGCTATTCGGGCTTAAGACCAACACGGACGGCACAAAGTGTACTATTAACAGGAATCCAATCTATCAATGCGGCTGCGGTCGCCGTGCTGAGGACTATACCTACTCCAGCCTGACCGGTAACGGCGGCCGGAGAGTCACCTGAAGTGTATAACCAGTATCTGGTAGAAAGTGTGGGTGCTGGTAATTCCATACGTTGACTACTGTCGTGGATTATGGTCTTCGAGATACAGCAAACATCAATATGTAGCGAGTCCAACGTTCGTGCGAGAGCAGCCTGTTGACCAATTTGTTTTAGAGTACGAACGTTGAAGGCACCTATATTAGTTTGCGTTCTAGGTTGAACGACAGGACGAGGGATGTCCGAGACTGAGTGGCGAGAGCTGGGAATTATCGACAGTGTTACTATGATTAATTATATCTGCTGTGAGACCTGCAGAGAAGTTATCAAAATTGGGGANGCAAGCCGTCACACCACGTCAAGGTTCAGTCTCACCGTGACAGACACCAAACATAACTCCCAGCCGTTTCTCCCTTGAAATAGGACGACCAAACCAAGCATTCAAATTGCTCGCCAGTATGTTGTCAGTGTTTCGTCTGCTGTGTATCCTGATTGACTTCGACAGACCTAAACCGAGGTATTGAGTCTGACAGCGCAATAGCGACTGATCACTGGGATCCAATCGAACAAACATTGCTCTGCTCTAGAACCAAGTGCGGTTCCCACTTCACCTTGATCATGGCGTTCAGGGTCGGCGTCACCAGAGACCCCGAGAGAGAATCGCTTGGATCGGTAGTTATCTAGAGGTGAGGTCAAGTGAATAACGGTGTTACGATTGTAGACTCGCGTCTCCGACGCGCAGTACACATCAATCTCCAGACCTGAGAAAGTGATTGCCAAAGCAACTTGATGAACGACTTGTTGGACAGTACGGATGTTGAAGGCGCCGAATATCAATCAGCTGTCATGGCTTTGGAAGACAATTATCACTCGAGGGCACACAGAAGGCAGAAAACTCGGTGTAAAACAGAAGGGAAAATGATAACTTCTGGTACTTCTTGGTCGTTGATGCAGTGGGAGAGGGTTGACTTGAAGGAACCCATCCGAGTCTCTGACACAAAGGTGTGACCTGCGAGGTAACAGGATATAGGGTTTTCTTGAGGGAACACAAACCAATGGCTCAAGAGTCTGACTCACCAGGCAATTACGGGCTTGATTAGCCTCAGTGCAGAGTGAGTAACACATTGATGTCTGATTCTGAGCACTGCTGCTCGTAATGGATGCATTCGAAGCTTCATCAGGCTTACGAATAAAAAATTTTTTCGACCGTACTATGTAATATGCTGACAGTCACGGTCAACCCATGAGCGATTGGGGTGTTCTGTGTTTGAGGGTACATCATCCAACCATTTCTCTTTGATTCGAAAGACAGCAGGGTCACAACTGTGAAAAAAACTTCCCGCATGTCCACAGGATCGTGCCTCCACGTACGCGCTCCTAAGCGGTAAGTAGAGCGGCATATAGCAGTATTAGTGCTATCCATCAGACAGCTCCGCTTTAGCCTATCTGACAAGATGGCATCTGGAGGGGCCGGAGACTTAGTCAACATAGCATAGATGCAGTTAATAAGCCTGACTACCATATGAAGGTGGCAGAATAGGTCAGACGCGTGGAAGCAGAGTGGTAAGCGTGCGTACGTGTGTGGAAAACTAGGCAAAAAAGGAGACTAATGGAAAGATGTCAACAATCTTACTGATACCTGTTCGATACTGAATGCGACATAATGCCACTTCGGTGTTTTTAAACAGCGGTGGGGATGTCCACGAATTCCCTACCACAGCAACAGACGCCTACCAACTTTGCACATGATGATCAAACATTCGTAGCACAAGACCATGTAATTGTATGGTACCCCTGCGGTCCCTTCTAGCGATCAACCACACTGAACAGTGTGCGGTGTGATAGACGCCTAGTCGGTATACGGAGTACGTGATCCAATCAGCGAAGAATGCGTTCGTCATACGTTGGTTATCAGTCACTAACGTACAAATTTACCAAAAAGGCGACGGTGGACTGTCGCGTTGTTCATAGTCAGTTCAGGGTTAGTTCGTTCGATACAAGCTAACTGGTAGAGATAACGGTGATCGAAGACCGACAGTCTTTATGCGTCTTCCATAAGAATGTGACAGGTGTAAACCATAAAGCAAATCTGAGCACGCGCACACGGTAGGCTCTGTCTTTGATCGACAACCATACCGCCTTTACAACTCTGCAATTGACGAAGGGTAGTAAACGCACTATGTGCTTTAGATATTCTCAGACGCTTTGTCAACGACACTGCAATTTAAGGAGGTGACACTGCCTAAATAGGCGAAGCGGTTAACCAGCTCCAGCCGTCTGTCGCGTCAACAGAGACAGAGCCCACACCAATCCAGGCTCGAAAACATGTATAAATAGACAGTATGAGAGGCAGAAGCCCCACCTGAGATCCTCAAGATTCCTGAATGCTTCTCTAGGAATATCGCCCATCACATAAACCGAAGCGGAGGAGAGATTGAAAACCCCTGGCGAACGCCAATTGAAGTTAAAAACGCGCGAGAGTTGCCCATAAATGCACACTGCACCCAAAATGAGGGTAGTGACCAGCTGAATTACCGACCGAAACATTCAGCCCAGCGAGCTAGCCTCTCTAACTTGTGAAGTAGTGTGTTATCTGCATTCCCCCAACCAGGTACACACGCCATAAACAAAGAGAAGGCAGCATTCTTCTAAAGACTGACTGACTTTACCGGAACTGCTGGAGACCCTGGGGACTGTCTGAATCACTCGTAACTTTCATCTCAGCATATTATTATATTACATAAACATTTGACTAAACTGTATACGCCAACATTCTCCATAGTGAGCCCTTGAAAAGCAATCTAAAAAGATGGCGTTGAAAGATAACGGCGCAGGAACGTAAAGTAATCACTTGGACATCAATAGTGAGGTAGCTCAAGGCACTGAGTCACCACCATCCACGGCAATAGATCAGGGGTTGCTAACGGTACATGCAATTATGGGAAAAGTTCGCATTTCGAAAGTACAGATAGCATGGTGTGGGACACACCCTGTGCGATTTTACATACAAGATCTGGTTTAGTGGGACCATGCCCCAGTTTCTTACGCTGGTTACATTTAAGCAATTTCCCAAACCAAAACCAATGTTGCCTAGAACTTCATAAGCCCATAGTTACTAGTCCATTGGCGTTATGTGAATGCAAGCCAGTTACCATAGCGGAATTCTGAGATAGCATATCGGCTTCTCAGTTGCTGTCTTCACCAGTGAATAAACGACCATGACACCACCAAAGGTCCGAAGCAAGCGGTATACATTTTCACAAACAGACCCATGAGCTGGCTCTCAAGAGCACCTGTTTAACAACCTTCACTAAGGAAACTGGAGCCACATCTTTGTATAACGGAAGCAACACATCGACCGACAGTGGCACAAAGGTAAGTTTGTGGCGCTGGTTTAGTTTTTATTGTCTGGACAATGGAGCACCTGAGACCCCTTTCTAACTTCCAGAGTGCGACCATTGTGGACGAGGACATAACGCTCCATCAAATTAAGTGGGCAATATATTTGCTAAGTAGCATGAAGTCAGCAGGGCCGGACAACATTCACTCGGGGATCTTAAAATTGTAGTGGCAGAAAAAGCAAATGAGACACCTGGGTACTGAAGCCATCGGTACGTTTATTTCGTCTTCCAAATGTGTCGTAGCTGCGACAAAAGCACACCAGGTGACATCCATGGTTGATACTTCATGTCCAGCGACGCTCATTTCAATATACTCGGTCATAGATTGCCCTTATTTTGAATATTGTGCCCGCAAGGATAGTCGGGGCCCCGAGTGTAGATGTACTCAAGGTTGAGCTAGCTGGGCATATATGCTGCATACGTCGGAACAGCCTTTTCCTACTTTCTACTAGTTTGGAGTGCAATTTCCGCATAGTCAGGATTCGCGTCACTGCTTGAGCGCATTGTATCGATAGAACACGCCTGTTGATCAACTTCCGTACCGCATCAGGACACCAACAGGAGCAGTCTTTCATCAAGTAATGGATTTGCAATTGGAACTCATTTCAAAAAACCTTGCATTGATTTGGATGTGTGCCCTGAAGCAAGGCAACCGTCTTTTAAAAATGACCTGATTGAAAAAAGTGCTAAAAAAGCGCACTCAACATTTTGGAATACAAACACAAGGCACCCAAAAACCGCGTACAGGCGCTGACACCACACCGCCACCCAGACGGTTTTTGTGTGGGTGGACTATTAAAACAAGTTCAACGGTTTTGGTATTGATATGTTCGCCGAGCTTGGCATTTAGGTTGCAAACGTTTCATCACCAGGCGAGGTGACATCATCAGTGCGTAAGTGTTTCAGCGTATATTTTAAATGTGAAGATTGATCGATGCCTGCTCTTATATAGGATAGTCAGTTGACCTACTAGCCTGGATTCTGGTTGGTCGCTTTCCGTCGTATTTGACCTCTGGTCCGACCCACCATTGGTTGATTTTTTGTCTTATCAGTTCAAGTTGCTCTGTTTGGGTTTACCGGTAGTTGGGCTCGATGGCGTTCACGTCTCCTCAAATCCTTGATTCGCATTGGCTCGTAGATTTTGTCTAGCTCGATGTGTTTGTTTATTGAACCGGTTGATGAATACCAAGCTTCGAGAAATTCTCTTGCATGTTTGGTATTGGCCTGGGTAAGGATTTCTGCGGTGTTCAAGTTGAAGGTGTGTCCAGTTTCATCCTCGTGGACGGAGATCAGGGAAAGTTGATTGTGTCTCTTGATGGCCAGTTCGTGTTCATGTATTCGTGTTGATAATTTCCGTCCGGTTTGGCCGACGTAGTGTTGTCTGCAGTCATTGCATTGGATTTTGTAGATGACATTTCTTTTGTCAGCGGGTTTGGATTGTTCTTTTGGTTTTGATAGTATCTTTCGTAATGTTGCTGTTGGCTTGTGTGCTAGCGTGATACCATGTGTTCTCAGTAGTCTGGCGGTAATTTCTGATACCTCAATGCCCCAAAGTTGGTCCACAGGCGCTCCGGATAGTCAGAATAAAAACGACCGGCTTGCGTGCTACAGCTTAATGGTCTAGAAGCGGAAGTAGGAATCTGGGGCTTCCAAGATATCTGCATCTCACTACGTAGAATTTCAAGGTCATGAGATGAGCTGAAATGAGGAAGAAGGATGCTGTGTCAGGACTAATGCAACAGATGGTAGTCAAAGTGAGACTTGAAAATTGTTGACGTGCTGGCAGTGACGTGGCCAGGTAGAGCGTCCCAAGCCTTGCAGACGCGCAATCAGAAAAAGCTGTATCTGCATTCTAGTTTGCTATGTTGGGTCTGTAGTCCATGGAGGTGGCCCCTCAGTGTCGTACTGCTTCCCTTGTTGGGCCTGACACGACAAGGCTGATCAGGAGACTTCGTCAGCAAAAGTTTAATACCAAGTCGCCCCTAGACCGACGATACTCCACACCCAGAGATTTCAGCTTTTCTTCATACGGCAAATTTCAGGGATTGTTCACTACGGACCAGGACCCGTACGGCTATTGTAACTGGGTTGAACACGAAATCCCCATCGAGTCAAGACGATTTCGGTCATTCGGATCCCGAAGAGTTCCAATGCACTTGCAGCCGGAAGTTGAACGACAAGTGGAGAACATGCTGAAGGAAGAAATCATCGAGGATGCGGACAGCCCGTTCAATTCTCCTGTCTTGTTAGTCAAGAAGCCTAACGTTAAATTTCGATTTTGTGTCGAGTTCAGGCGGCTGAACGAGATAACGATCAATAAAGTCGTAGCAGTACGGTCGGTGGCGGAGATTTCTGGCAAGCTGCAGAACACCAGGGTGTCTACAGTGTTGGGCTTACGGTCCAGATATTGGCAGGTCCCAACCAAACAATCGGACCGAGATGAATGAGCATTCACATTGGGCGAAAACAATATCGTTTCAAGCGGATGCCGTTCGGACTCTCAGGCACCCCCTTCACGTCCAGACGACTGATGCTGAAGGTGTTGGACGGATTGAGCAACGCTTTTGTCTATGGAGACCATATCGTCATTTACAGCACAAGTGAAGCAGAACACAGTACACGTTTTAACGGTGCTACGGAAGGTTGAAAAAACCGGCCTCCGGATCAATAGTTCAAAGTCCCAACTGGCGGAACAAACGGTGGTACTTCGCGGTCACAAGGTCGGTCAGAGGGAGGTCTAGCCACTGCCCGAGAAACTGCTGGCAATCGAGACTATTCCGGTGCCAACTTCGAAGAAGACGCTGGAACAGTTTCTCGGTCGCGTTGGGTTTTACAGCCAATTCATCAAAAACTTCCACGACCTCGCGAGTGCTTTATACTAAATTCTGAGGAGGGATTACCAATTTCATTGGTCACAAAAAGCCAACCAGGCGTTCCTCGAGATCCAACGATTGATGAAGGGAGGCCAGCTGACCCTGAAATTACCAGTGACTGGCAAAGCTTCATTGTCTTAACGGATGCGAGTGATGTAAGAATTGGAGCGGTACCGAAGCAGGAGGAGAGTGTTGTGGAATACCCCAGTCGGGTACTGAGTCCTGCTGGACGAAACTATTCAACAACAGAGAAGGAGTCTTTGGCAATTGTATGGGCCTTGGAAAAATGGAGGCCGTACTTGCTCGGCCGACGTTTCCATGTGGAAACTGACCACAAACCGCTGGAGTGGATTAAATCGGCGAAGGACCCTCGAGGAAGGCAGGCTCGTTAGGCGTTACAACTACAGGAGTACGAATTTACAACTCGCCATGCAGCCGGAAGAAGAACCTTGTGCCCGATTGGCTTTCCCGATGAGGTACACAAGGACGTGATCAAAGTGGAGAGTGACCCCGGAAAGTTACAAGCAGCACAGAGGATGGATAGGACGATCCAGGTGGTGATTGACTGACTCTTTTCGGAAGGACAACCACCAGAAGACGAAGTGAATCCGGAATTGAAAGCTTTCAGAATGCACTTGTCCGAGTTGCGGCCGGATATTGCCGGAATTGTGATGCGCCAATTGCGGGAGGGAATAAACGTCCCGCTCATACCGGCGGAGTTGAGGGCGACAATTGTGAAAGAATGTCATCAGCTGGCTCATACGGTCTGTTATCGAACCTACGAAATGCTGAAACAAAGAGCCTACCGGCCGGTAATGAAGAATGATGCAAACACTCATGTGGGGGCGTGCCAGCAATGTCAGTTACTGAAGAGCACTAACCAACCCAGTGAGTATCCCACACAACCATTTCCGGTCAGTAAGATTGGAGAACTGTGGTCAGTGGATGTGATGGGCCTCCTTCTCAGTAACGACGTCCGGAAATCAATACATCGTAGTCAAGACCGAGCACTTCACAAGGTGGATCGAAGCAGCCGCCATACCCGATTAGCGCGCAAGCACGTTGTGCAGGGAGGTGATGGAGTACGTCACAGCGGATCACGGAATACCACGAAGCATATTGACTGATCAAGCCCCGTGCTTCGAAAATGGGGAGTTTCGGAACTGTTTGGAGCGTTTGAGAATCAAGAAAATGCGCACAACTCCATACCATCCTCAATCAAACTGATTGACGGAGAGGAACAATCGCACAATCGAGGAATGGTTGGCTGAGAAAGGAGGAAGCTGGGAAGAAACGTTACCGTTGATTCTATTGGCCCACCGCTATTTGCCACAAGGGACAACCAAAAAGTCGTCATTCGAGCTAATGTATGGGCGCGTGCCAGGCTTGCCAGTCGATCAGGAGATTGGTTTATGGGGAGACCGACGGATGAGCACGCGTGAATTAGCGGAATCTCGGAGATCTGCCAACCAAAACTTGAAAAAAACACAAGAAACTTCTAAGGAGCAATCAACTGCGAGGCTATCGGGTCGAAGGACTGTGTTTGAACCTGGATCTAAGGTTAAATACCGAGACCGGCGGAGCGCGGGGGCGACAGGACCCGGATCTAGGAAGTTCCTGACAAAGTGGAGGGGATCGTATGTGGTGGTTGAACGTCGTGGCCCAGTGTACCTGATAAAGAATGAGAAAAGTCAACATCGAGTGCACAGAAGCCAGCTTTGTAAATGGTACGACACTCCGGTCAGAAGAGAATGCACACCACATGTTTCAACAGCACCGAGGCCGGCACGCAGATCGTCGAGAGAACGAAGAGAACCTGAACGCCTTTTGTTACGAGTGGAACAGTGTTTGCGGGGGTAGGAGTGTAGTGAGGATAGACGGTCGCACCATACTACTCATACCACTATTCAGTAGCAGCTTGGATCGAAGTGATCGCGGGATAAATACGGGGAAGATATGGGAAGGATCGTTGGAAGAGAGAATCACAAAGAATTGCTTTCGCCACATGACGGAACTGAGACATGGCGTCTAAAGCAAATGAAGCATCCTCAGACTAGTGTGGCGTGCAAATGAGTGTTTCTGTTTGTAGTCCCGTTGAGACGATTACGTTGTGTATTGGTTTACCAAATAAACAATTTGTGTGCCATCCGCCATCTCGGCTCGCAACAGGCGTTTATCCGTATCTGGATGATACTTTGGTGGTTAGCTTATCGCAGGAGGATCGTTGCGTGCACTTGCGCTTATTATTCCCCGGTTTTCGCATCATAGGGTGACCGTACACCCAGCTAAATGCTCGTTCGGGGCGCTCGACCTGACTTTCCCAGGTCACGGTATAGCCACGAGCGGGATCGAACCTCTCTCCGGCAAACCACAAGCAATAGTTGATTACCCGGAGCTCACATCGTTCAACCAACTTCGCCGTTTCGATGGTTCAGTGAATTTTCACCGCTATTTCATCCCTAACTGTGCCCGTTTAATACAACCGCTCACTGACCTACTCAGAGGTAATGCACACTCATTCTTATTTCCAACGGCCTCAAAAATGACCTTCATTAATTTAAAAAGGGCTATCGCCAATATAGCATCGCTGTCGCATCATCATCCGTCTGCTCCCTTGGCACCAAGCACGGATGCGTCAGACGTAGCTGTAGGGGCGGTTCTGCAGCAGCAACTCGGTGCCCAATGGTGCCCATCAACCTTTATCTCCAAACGGTTACAACCAACTGAGTCGCGGTATAGTGCTTTCCGGAAGGAGCCTCGGCACTCGGCATTTTCAACATGTCCCTGAAGACAGGGTCCTTATCGTATTCACAGATCATAATCCGCTGACGTACGCGTTATGCTCGACAACGGACGGCTGTTCTCTCAGAGATACCAGACACCTGGATTATATCGCTCAGTTCACGACCGATATTCGTCATATCTCAGGTAATGCGAACCCAGTCGCCGAAGCTCCCTCGCGCATTAATACTGCACTGAGCACGACAGAAAGCTCAGTCTATCTGGTGGCGATCGCAGCTGCACAGGAGAACGATCCAGAGATAAAACAACTCCCCCGGTCCAGTTCCCTCAAGTTATAAAATTTTCCCATGAAGTCCTCAAGAGGGATGATCATTTTTGACACTTTACAAGGCATCCCTCATTCGCTTATTCCACTGGTCTTTCGCCGCCGAATTTTTGACATGTCACACGACATGTCTCACTCTGGCGTACGTTCAACAGTCAAAACAGTCGCACAGCGCTTCGTCTGGCGCAATATTAATTGCAATGTTCGCACATGGGCGAAAGTGTGCATACATTGCCAGCGGTCAAAGATCCACCGTCACACGCGTACCCCCTTGAAACGTTTTGCAGCCCCCGATGAGCGTTTCTATCATGTGCATATCGGCCTGGTCGGACTCCTGCCACCCTCGGATGTGTATACTTACATCTTGACATGCGTAGACAGGTATACACGTTTGCCAGAGGCTATACCAATTCCGAATTGCTCATCGGAAGCCGTCGCACGGGCATTCTTGGAACGTTGGGTCGCTCAGTTAGGTTACTCTGCTGTAGTGTCCACCGATCGCAGGTCACATTTTGACTTGGCCTCCACATCACTCAGCAACACGCTAAACTGTGGTAGAATTCGCACGGCAGCTTACCACTGGGTAGCCAACTGGTTGGTTGGACGTTTTCGTCGACAATTGAAAAGTTCACTATTCGCTGGTAACAACCCCTGATGGCACGATGTTTTGCCCCTATTCTTGTTAGGTATCCGTAGCACGCTGAAGAAAGACCTGCATACACCCCTGCCCAGTTAGTCCTTGAGTGCTCCTTACGTTGTCCCACGTGCAACTGGACCCCTTAACTTCGCGGAGTACCGTGGGTTGTTAGCCTAACACATGAGACGACTCCTACCACCCCTACCGAGAGAACAGACGATGCCAACGTATGTACATCCTCGTCCATCAACTTGTTCTCATGGTTTCGTTCGTGCGGTTACTCCTCGATGACCTTTGCACCCGCCGTATACCGGAACGTTCCGCGTACTCACTCGCTATGCTGAGACTATCATGTTGGAACGCAATGGTAAACGCGAGGTGATATCTATCGATAGACTGAAACCAACGTTTATAGAGGTACCCGATGAAAAACTGATTCTCGGGCAGCAACGCTCTCTTCTGCCGGTATATTGCCTATCGTTGGTACAGATTCCGTTTCAGTTGCGACTCCGCCTGCCTCGGCAGAGCTGGGCCCCCAGGGCAGAAGTGATCGAGAGTTACGGAGGTCATTGCGATTCGCACATTACGTGGACGCCCGCCGTGTCTCATTTTTGTCGTCCCTCTTCTTTACCAAGTTGATTTTAGATGGCTTGACCTACAGCAGACTCTGTCGACTAGACGTTCTCGTTCGAAAGAAAAAAGGAGGCCTTATCCTTCGGACGCGAGGGAATCAGACGCCCGGTGATGTTGTCGTTTTCCGTTTATGAGCGCTGCACATTCCAGATATCTAGAGTTAACCATTAATCATCTGCACGGGACGCTAAGGGCGCGCATTGCTGGAAGACGCTGGAAAGCCTGAATTCCTGTTAGGATCGCCCGCGATGGACGTGAACAAGGCTACTGCCCTACTAGGCCGACCACGGCTTGTCTGTTCCCAATTCCCCTGCTGCCTAAATATGTTAGCCTGTCCGACTCTGCCATCCCAACCACCTTCAGCTGTTTTTCCTCCTCATTCCATCGGACATGGACGCGAGCTGTGTGGCACGAGTTAACTCGGTCACACACCCTCGAGTCAACGGTTTCGGATAACTGGAAAACTCCTACATTACCGAGGTCAACACTTTGGTTGTCTTCTAGCGAGGGAGATCATTAGCGACCCTATTTATTTACTACCACCTGTGTTAAAACTACGACTAACATTTGTACTCTCTTTCCTCCCCAACTTTTGCATGCGCTCAAATCTTTGTTTGAACGAGTATGGTTACCGGCAAGTCGCCGGCGCACATGAGTGTAGGGCTCCGCTGCCTGCTCATTTGTTGTCTAGTTGTACTAACGTTTCATCTTGCTATTCGCTCGCTCTCACTTCGATTTCGCGTGTTGGCAATACACTCCTTGTCTGCTTGTTGCGTTATTCGTAAATGGTCGGCCACAGCTCGTTTGAACTCTACATAGGTTAGCTATTTACCTGAATTGTATGTTCACTTTGTTTTTCTATCACTGTTTCAAGTAGAAACCGGTGGACGAATTATGGCTCCTGGAGACCATATACAGTATGTGTTTGCATTGACGGCTGTTCTGTCAGGCTGAATTAACGATGGAATGCGTTAACAAAATACACACGAAAAATCTACGGTAAACTTTTATTTGAACCGTTCAAGATACGTTGTGCTTGTCTTCCCCAGTTTCGCCGAGAATCATTCTGGTGGGACTGCCGATGGCTGGTATTCATGACAGCTAGTAGTAAATTGCCGAAAAATGAACCCCAAGGGAAAGACGCCTGTGGGATTATTAGGAATGAGGAGAGAAAGCGGAAAATTACTGCAACCATAAGCAAAGTCTGCAGCTAGGAAACCCATAAACCAACACCGATCAGAATCATAAGCATCCATAATACAAAGATTGTACTGTTGTACTTGAAATGATGCGAGTGAGAATCTGTGGTATTGTTGGAGAAATAACGAGCATAATTGGAGGTCAATAGACATCAGATAATTGAACACAGAGCTGTGTACGAACGATAAGCTACATTCGCATATAGTGAACAGTGAACCAGAGAATACGCAGGTTGTCAGAAATGGTGTAGAGCATACCATCCATGTTCACTGTCTTGTATAGACCGTAGATGGAAGCAACCACGTGATAAATTCAGGGGCAATCGTTTTCGGGAATGATAGTCCATCCACTGGTTTCCACTTCAGACAGTGAGAAAAACAAAGTGAACATACAATTCAGGTAAATAGCTAACCTATGTAGAGTTCAAACGAGCTGTGGCCGACCATTTACGAATAACGCAACAAGCAGACAAGGAGTGTATTGCCAACACGCGAAATCGAAGTGAGAGCGAGCGAATAGCAAGATGAAACGTTAGTACAACTAGACGACAAACGAGCAGGCAGCGGAGCCCTACGCTCATGTGCGCCGGCGACTTGCCGGTAACCATACACGTTCAAACAAACATTTGAGCGCATGCAAAAGTTGGGGAGGAAAGAGAGTACAAATGTTAACCGTGGTTTTGGCACAGTAAGCAATAAACAACTAATGTCGCTACATCTATGAACGTAGCGACATACCTTTTATTAGAATTCACTGATATTTAGTGTGAAGTACATTACAGACGCAATGTACTCGGGAATTGTAAGTTCATTCATACCTCCCAAACCACGAGAAAATTGGGCGCTTCCGCGTACATGGATTATTTATACCACCACGAAACTCCCGACAGAATCGTTTTCAGAGCGCGAAACTGATTGCGATAGCTAACCTGATAGTTTGTGGGAAAAAGCAAACCATTTTTCCTAACAAATGTACAAGTGTGCGCGACTTGTAGACAGCTGATTTTTCTCATAGTGGCACAAATGTTACACTCGATAAAATCTATATATTCATCCTGGAATATGCATTTTATTACTTCGTGAAAACCTTGAAAAATCTCTTTTCGCGCCCAAATGGCCGTCTCCAACGGGCTTTGACTTTGACGCGGTTTGCCGGTGTAGTGGATCTAAACAGTAATATTCCGATGGGTCAGTCAACAGCGACAAAACACACAATGTTCTGCGTTCGTAACCGAAGCTCATAAGAGTCTACCTAACACGAAATTAGAAAAGTCGCGATGCAACGAGGAACGTATATTACCACATCACAGATACCGAAGGAGATTTAGTTTACATCGATTCCTTGTCCATATATACAGGGGACACCACGGTCCGGAAACAAACCACAATCAGGAATGGCCCTATGTTCACTGACCGCTGACCTCAGCCTCCGGTTGACCAACTTCTCCAGCCCGGTCCACGGACGCGGAATTCCTCGTTTTTGAGGACCTGAGAGGAAACGGAAGGGAGTATATATGGTAAAACAAAATGGCGGCCCACTGCGTGCTGTTACACTACTCTCTCCTGTCGAAAGCACTGGCCGCAGTGCTTCTGTCTGACCACCATCTGGCGGTAGAGTGCACTCCTCGGCTACTTCCAAATCATCATCAGTGTTCAGTAGATCTCGTTCTGTAGTATCCGGCTTCAACCGATTAAAATGTGCTGCTCTGAGCCCAGACCGGCTGTCGTTTGCTTCACGTATGGTACAGGTGGATTCAGACATGATTTCGTGTACAATATATGGTCCCTTCCATTCGCGAAACAATTTTTGGGGAATTCCAGTTTCTGGCGCTCCCGCACGTAGCCAGACTTTGTTAGCAGGTTGTAAAGGGCTCCCGTATACCTTTTTATCATAGCAATACTTTTCTCTTCGCTGAACCGTTCGCAGATGTTCACGTGCTAGCGTATAACCATTTGACAATTTGTCGCGTAGCTGGATGCAATAATCCGACGTCAGCAGATTGTCTGGCGGCAACCGAGGGAGCAGCAAATCAGATGGCAGCCGCATCTGCCTTCCTGTTAACATATAATGTGGTGACTGCGCTGTAGAAGTATGGATGCTAGCACGGTATGCAAGCAGGCACTGAGAAACGGCTTCGTCCCATGATCTAGAGTTCTCTGAATTCACGAACGCCTTCAGGAGAGATTTCAGTGTGCGATTGACGCGTTCCACGGCACCGTTGCCTTGTAGGTGATAAGCACTTGTCTTAGTCTTCCTTATGCTCAATATTCTGCGCAGCTAATGCACCAACAAACTTTTGAAATTTGATCCTCGGTCAGAATGCAACCGGGTCGAGATACCCCAGCGCAAGATCCAATGGTCGAAAATAAATTTGGTGGTCGTTCCGCCATCCACTCGCGGCACTGGCACCACTTCACACCATTCGATGAAATGGTCTACCATCACGAGGATGTACCTATTCCCTCGGGTGATCTCCGGTAGTGGCCCAACGATGTCAACTTCTACTATCTCATTCGGATACCCGTCAGCAGGCTCTGCAACGGTGCGCATTACCGTCTCTTGGGGTTTTTGATTTGTGCACACAAACCACAACTGTTGCACACATCCTTGAAGTCTCTTCGTCGGTTGGGTCACCAGAAACGTCGTCTCGCAGCTTCTTCAAGTTTATTCTGGCCCGCGTGTGTCAAGTTCTCATGCAGTTCCTGTGAAACCATACGAAACGCCGATTCTGGGACCACAATTTGGCTTTCATATGTCGAGCCATATTGATAATGAAGGATATCATCGGCTATATAGAGACGGTTCCACAACGATTACAAGCAACGCGCCTCCCAACTACTTCTTGCCCTCTCGTGGTGGTCGGACGTGGCCAACCCTCTTTTATTCATCCATATGTGACATGTAGATCTGCGTCATTGCTTTGAATAGCAACCCATCGATTATTCGCCTCTGGCCTGACGGTTATCCTCATGCAGCACCCTGTGCATGAGGGTCAGTCGCCATGGTCGCGAATCGGTCATCTAGATAATGCATCAGCATTACGGTGAGGCAGACAAGGCCTTTGTTTGCATTCAAAATTGCAATCTTATTGAAACTCTTCGCAACGAGCAACTTGCCCCTCCGAGTCCGTGAAATTCAGCAGCAATTAGAGTGAGGAGTGATCCGTTCGAACCAAAAATATGTAGCAAATCTCATCCGTATATGTAAACTCAGGTGTGAATAGGAAGTCGAAATCTGATAAAAAGGAAAACAAATAACTCACAACAGTTCGGGGAATCACGTTGGTTTAGTGTTCCACTACAACAAATGAGAATTCTCACTGACACTACTCGTCGTGTGTTCCACAGATAATCTCGATGTCACGACCGAGATAATTCTAACGACAGATGAATAAATAAATTTTGCTGAACTAAACAGTTGATTCCGCTGAATCCCAACTCTTCCAAAGATTTGTACGCCACCGACCTTGAACGCGAACAGAAAGCAGAGCTCGCGAATTCGTTCAAACATCATGTGTGCATTTGAGGTTGAAGAAGATGAAAAGGCATGGATAACAATAAAAAGTATGAAGTAGAAAATAGTGTACAAAACGCTCCATCGGCGAACTACACACTTGTATCGAGCAACCGAAACCAGCAAGCGCGCACTGCTTGAATTTGAGTTGTGTGACGGGACGTGCTTCTGTATTTTCTGTGCCGTTTTGGTTTGTGTTTGTGTAATTCGTGTGCTTGGCTTACTGGGCCTTCGGCTCGTGCTTGTTTGTTTTGTTCCTCTTTTCAGAACTGTTGTTCGAACCCCTCATTCGGAAGAACGCTGTCCCCTGTTGCGTCCACGTTACCCGAAGTCTGGTCCGCGAAGTCACGGGCATTCTAGGTAGAGTTGGCTGGCCTGCATGTTACACACTTGCCTCCTTTTTCTCATCGTACTGCAGTTGGGCCAATGAAATCCCCAGGTGGCTGCAGTATCAGCTAATCAATTTCACTTCACTCCGGCGCTCCCTCGCTCATCTTCGATGGAATATTTTCACATCTGGAGTTCGGCTCAGATCAGTCTGAGAAAAATTTCACGGGAAAGTTCGAAAGTGGTTGTCCCTGAACCTATTTCCCACTGCCATTATTTTGTACGTTGTTGACAGTAAGCCGCACGAATGCACTTGGGAGTCAACTACCTTATTTACTCAGTTCGAAGTGTTATTAATAATGCGTCGAAAGTAGCTCAACATATTTGAAAGCGACAGTTGGCGTCGCGGACTTCCGTAACTTCTTATGATTGAGTATTGTTTGCCTGAGGCTCTGGATATTCATACCTCGTCCGGAAAAACCGAAGACCTTAGGGCACTCTGAAATATGGCGTTTCACTAGCAAAGAACTGACTGTGGGAAAGAAAGCGGCTTGCTTACGGCTGGGTGGTTCACTCACTTCTTTTTCCCATAACTATTCATAGAAACTATTGCCCGCACTCGATCAACCTGAGACTCTTGAAGCAGCTGAACCAGCCAAATTGCACATCATCGTGTGAAAAGAATATCAGAGTATTAGGCATTTGATTTCTGAAGGCCAGATGCAATCAGCTCTGAGAAATTTTGTAGAACACTTACGAACAAAACTTCAAGGGCGAGACGTTGGCAAATTGAGTTCCGGCTTTCATTCCGTTGCTCTTTTGTTTAGATCCGTTGAATTAACCGGCCACATTAAATGAACCCATCCATTTAAAAATTCTATTGAGCATTCATTCACTGTGTATCTGGTACCGTCGAATCATTCGCCCCTGTTGATTTCATAGTGTTTAAAGACTAAATGTAAAACATTCAGACCTTTCTCTCAAGAGGATCAATGGACGTGCTTTAGATATTATTGGTTGTTGTCAACCCACATTTTCTTATCCTCATTCTAATGTTGACTGTCGCCACATCTGGCTGTTGATCGTGGACCATCGAGTGTTGGTTTAAAAAGTGTGAAACTTCCGAACGTTCATGTTCCACTGCTTACGGACGCAAGCAAATCAAAACGCGTGATTCACCCTTTCATTGTTGGGGAGCTTCTGTTGGTATGCATTTTGAGCCAATTTTGCTCAAACTTAGAGGCGGCCCGGTTGTACAAAGTGGTCAACCATTCCCCTCGAGTTACGTAGGCCCGTTTGAGAAGTAATCGCTCAACTTGTACAAAAAAGGTGTTAACACCTTCGCTGTCTTCAACCGGGGCTCACACCCATTGTGACTCCGTCTAACCGTGACATTAAAACGCCTCGAATTTGGGGCGATTAACACCTCGCGCTGGACAAGTTGCTTATTCACATCAGTTGTGCCTCTGTTAAACCAAAGGATATTCTGCGCCAATTTCATGGCTCAACATTGTTCAAAAAAGCTTCATTTAGGGGACGTTTTCCGCGGGTTTTGCTTGGCGAGGCTTCCAGTGCTCTGAAGACCGTCTATACTCATTCCAGATTGTTTCAGCATAATTTTCTGCCCTTCGGTCCTAACGTATCGTCCGCTAGGTTTCAAGTTGTCATGACCCCATTACTGCCAGGATAGGGGTTGTTTGCAGTTACGAGGGCGATGTTATTTTGCATACGCCAAACATGTCCATCCGTGATGAACGATTATGTGCTCTACTCGAAGGTTCTTGTTAATTTATGTATGGATTAAGAGTAACAACGCTACAAGCAGGTTGTGATACTGTGTGTTTCAGTCACCTCTGTTGGCCTATCCCGGAAGTGCCGTGATCGGAATCCCCGTTATTTCTTCTAAATTCATTTTTGGTACGTCTAAGTTCTCATGTTTATGATTTTTCTTTAATGAGAATGGACACCGTCCCGATCCTGTTCGTTTTTACTCTTATCTAGGGCATCCACTCTAAGGGCTTTTGATGAGTTTAGTTTCTTACTTGGCTGTCTCCAGCATTACTTTCGACTTATTCCTAATTTCGCTGGTAGAAGAAACCTCAACTGGACTTATTTTTCTTAAGATAACTGTGCTTGGACTGACTTATGTGGAAGGACTTTCGGAGCTCTGTTGATTTTTCTGTCTTCTGATGCAGTGTCACGTGCACCTTTTTCAGAAGTACCATCAACATTGGTCATTGATGCGTTCCTAACGGGTGTTGTGGTTGTGTCAAAACTGGGAGCTAATCCCGTCGTATTTCCACCTGCTGCATTTCAACAGGGCGTGGATCTGAGCAAACATGAAAGAAAGCATTGGTGATTTAATGAAAGGTCATCCCACATCACAAACACTTGGTTGTTATTCATTTCACCACAGTCAATAGTAATATGGCTATTAAATTCGTTTGTATTTCTAACAAATCTTCTGCTGATTCTCCTGCGGCTATGGCTCAGAGAACGTGCGTTGCTTTGGCCGCGCACTCATAACACCAGCACTGCATCCTCATGACGGCTACTTACCTCTGTAAAATAATTTCAGAGAAGGTGATGATTCCGACTGTTTATTGACTCAGCCTATTTTGGTTTCGCTTTCTGGTTAGATTCGTGTCAATCAAAAATACTGTCATGCGCTTTTGACCTGATTGCTTAACATTTTGAACAGCAGTGCCCTGTGAAGATTTTTCGAATTTCACAAATGTCGAGATACAGTGTCTGTTAATTCCGATGGAGCATCGTGTTTCGGTGGTAGAATTGCTATTCCATCACTTTCCGGTGCACTTAATGACACACTGCGATCATGTGAACATTGAAAAATGAAATCGTTGGCTGGCCTCTCTTGTTGGCGGCCGGAATTGAACCCTGACCTGTGCGACACATATGAAGTTTGTGCTCAGTGTGTACACAAAACCCAATCGTGACCATCAAAATGGGCACCTTGGCCAACGTGTTGTGAGGCCGGCAAATGAATGCATGCCGACTAACGTGGTCCAGTCCTGGATAAAGAGGGCTTTGATTATGTAGTATATATATCATATATGTGATACATTCACGTTCACTCGGAGTATATTCTGTACCATCAGCTAGTGCGCACTTCTCCCCGACTGCATTACGGATAACGTTTAATCGGAATCGGTTCGCTGTCAATCGCACTGATTTCGCTGCGTAAAAGTTTGGAGACTGGCTGGAAAAAGTAGAATGTCGACATTTGCTCACTGCACTGAGACATCCTCAGCACGGTGGTACCGTCGAACATTTTGTGTATACTCTGAAAAGTGCATGCAGTTCTATCAATCTGTGTAATTTTGAATACCAGAAGCATGCTGCGGATAAATTCGTGATGCGGTATCAAAACCCCGACTACTGATCCGCTCGCCGGCGATTCAAGTTCACACCGAGTTACGCGTAGACTCTTGATCTAATAAATTGCCTTTTGCAGTACCTAATGGCAGAGGAGATAATCTAACTTGGAAGCAGTCAACGAGCATGCACTCACGAACATGGATTTATGATAACAATAATGGTACATTTCTCAACGTATCCGTGAAAAAGGTTCTCAGTTGAACGTGCTCAATATGCATAATGTAAAGCCATACATATAAGTGCATACCACACTTAGTAATTGTGTGAGTGGGACAACGAAACAGGCACCATAGGAGAGCAGAATTCTACTTCATGCACGAGAATTTAAGACATGCTCCCGAGGTGATTGTTCCCAAAGCTTCCAAAATTCGATTTAAATGCCGAGTGTTTGCACCAATTCATACTTCACGAGGTGATTACTGGTCTGTTTCTCAAGCTCATGCCAAAAACAGGCGACTTGAGGGTAGAGTAAAGAAACCATCGTTGAATTCCACCATATTTTGGAGTAGGCGTTCAGGCGACGAAGGTGGAAGTGAGCTCTGATGACGCGTTTGACGGTGGACGCACCCTGAATAATTGAAAGTAGGCACCTGATCAACAAAGGAAAGTGCGAAACACCGCGTTGTCCCCTCAGCATATGATATTAGTTATAAAGGAAATCTGCCGCATGATGACGCTTGGGAAGTATCACTGGCATTTTCATCGGAAATCCACATTAGTCAACATCAGTCGTCCACCCACTCGCTGTTTTTCCTGGCTCTCGCCGTCTCATCAAGAGTGACAGTTCATTAGCAAATCCAGCCCTCCGAATCACACGGATGATGTTTTTCTCACCAGACTGAAGCTTACTTGTATTAACGGTAACATCGTTCTGTCGGTGTTTTGGAGACAACCAATATGACTCGAATCTGTACAACCGGGCTGTAGAATTTGGAAGTTTAGGCCAGCTCGAAATGTCGAGCACCCGAGACAGGGAGATCTCGTCCACGACAATAGCGTTCACCTGAGCCGATAATCACTTCATTTTTATCCCGGCGGGTTTACTTGCGGCAGCAAACGTTGTAGGTCAAGCTACAGCTGGTTGCGTCAAAAACGTAGGACCTGACAACCAGGCTTCTATATCTCTGTGGTTGTGCACCCCACAAGAAGTGCTAGTTGACGCTTTGTCTTCCGACCTCACATGTCGTCACTGATCGGGGAATGTCGAATGGTGTATGGCAGTTGTTCGATTAGCAACGAACGTGCTGAACCTGATGGTGGTATTGGCAATAGAAAGAAGTACGATCATGGAGTCCGTCCAGAAACATCTACTCATGATTATTCACTTTGAATTAGTAATCAAAAGTCCGTAAACACAAACCGCCAGGACAGCAACAAACAATTCCAGTCAGGGAATAGAATTCGCTTTCAATGGAGCTACTCTAGACTTTGCAAGCAACTATAATGAGCACCGCTTCCCCTTTACAGTGCAGAAGCATGCGTAAGCCACGGAGCCGTAACCAACCTTCAATAAACCACAAAATAGTGCAGTTCCACGGTATCTGAATGGAAATTTTCGCCAAGTTGAATACAGAGTGGAAAATGCAGATGGCTCAGACTCCGTCGACCACTCTACCGGGCTTTTGACTCACGTTGGCTATCAGCATTAGTGGGTTCGTTTCAACTTAAACTCTCACGACACGGTGATTACAGATAGCGTTTCCATGGCAGTAACCACGGCAAGAAAAACCCTAAGGGATCGTATGAGATTGATAGGCGTGACAACAGGCCTCTTCTAATAATTGTTTTGTCTGGTAGGGAGAAACTCGACATAAAATAATCGCTTTTTCCATCCCCCCGAACACCCAGTGTACGTCCAAGCAGTAAGGGTTCGGTCCGGATTCTCTGTTGAGAATCGACGCTCTCCGAGGGAGAGATGGTGTTCAACAGATAATGGAGCAACAAGATAATGGAGCGACTGTTAAAACGCACCATCTTTAAGCATTTATTCTCGAATAACCCCTTCTCTTCGACCCAGCATGGCTTTCTTCCCGATCGGTCCTGCATAACTAATATGTTAATCTTCATGGATGGCTTAACAGAGGCCAAAGACAATGGTCATATCTCAGATGCTATCTTCTTCGACTTTGCCAAAGCCTTCGACCGTGTCCCACACTGTACTGTGTTCCATAAACTAGAAGCCTATGGANAACGCGCCTCCCAACTACTTCTTGCCATCTCTTGGGTGGTCGTTGTTTAGATCCACTACAGTACAATGGACACAACTGGTATGAAGAGTGGTACGCATCAAGAGATCGAAAGGGTAACAGACTCTACAAGAGTGAAACCTCCAGGCCGCTACAACTGTATGAATTACCCT
This sequence comes from Paragonimus westermani, assembly GCA_008508345.1. Classification (NCBI taxonomy): domain Eukaryota; kingdom Metazoa; phylum Platyhelminthes; class Trematoda; order Plagiorchiida; family Troglotrematidae; genus Paragonimus; species Paragonimus westermani. The sequence goes on from QNGE01004439.1 coordinate 61,148, forward strand.
TAAGTAAAACATTCTTCAACATCTAGCACAGAAAACTCAGCGGTCACGAGTGGTTGCCTGAACTTCTGCAACGGTAGGAGAGAAAGCCAGCCCCGGGATGCGACGGTGTCGACTGCCGAGTAGTACCCTCTGAATAACTCCGCAAATTTCTTTTTGGCCGACTGCCTGTCTGGCCAGGCCGAAGTCGGTACGACTCCAGTGTGTGGTACAGGCCGACTCCAGCACGACTCGTGGACAGACGATGGCAAACTCCGGTTTATTTACTGGGATATATACGCCTTAAAACGATATACAGGTGTATATATACATGCTATTGACATCTGTCTACATTCCGGTAATAATAAGTTCGGCAAATGTGATTGCCAAGATGTGATTTATATACCCACGGATCAGGAAAGTAACCGCATCAAAAGAAACTGTAGAGTCTGTTACCATTTCGATCTTTTGTTACGTA
>QNGE01004440.1:10158-23744 GCA_008508345.1 Paragonimus westermani
AGCCGTAAGGAAGTTGTCGCGCTGATGACGCCTTACTCTCACTTGCAGCTCATTTGTTTGTTTGCAAGATGTGGACACCTTGATGTTGAATGTTTGAATATAGACGTAATTATTTCCAGTAGTTCGGTCCCTTCCCGTCCCCTTCTTTTTTCCCTCTCTGTGTTTCTATATGGGGTTTGGTTTTTCTTCATGACTGTGTGGTAGTTAAGCATTAGTGTGAACCGCTGATGTATTGCTGTCTGTGATGATGATGTTGACTGCCTTAGTTCTTATTCCCCACATGATTGAATCTCAGAATTTGTCACACCGGACTACGAAATCTGAACACGACCAAGACATGCCTGTTGAAAGACGGTCTCATTCAACTCTGTGTTTGTAGGGTTGGGAGGTAGTGTTTTGTCTAGCGGCTCCAAAAGAGTCCAGAGTTTGTTTAAACCCTTGTAATATCGCCTGATTAGGACAAGTTCCATGATTATCTTGTGTAAACAAATGATCACAAGGCATCGGCCGTCCAACCACCTGCGCTACCCTATCAATCACGGTGGGGTTTAACTTACCAAGTGGACTCTCCTTTCATAGCTGATCTGTTTGTCCGGACTTCTGCAGTCTCATCGATAGAGATGATTCATTTGGGAAGGTATCCCTGTGAACCAGACGGATGATCTCTTTCCCAGCAGACTGAATTTCAAGTGACCTCTACTAACCATAACATCATTCTCTCGATGCTTTGGAAAAAGCCAATATGACTTGAATCTGTACAATCAGGCTTCAGTATTCAGAAGCTTAGACCAGCTCGAAAACCCGATCACCCAAGACACAGGTCTCATCGGCTGTAATCACGTTCACCTCGACTGTGGTGGGTTTACTTACGATAACGAACGTTACGGGCCAAGCCATAACCGGTTGTGTTAAAAATGCAAGACCTGGCAACCGTGGTTGTGTTCCTCACGAGAAGGTTCATCGGCTGGATTGTCTTCCAAGCTCACACGTCGCCACTGATCGGGTGATGTCCAATTATGCGTGATAGTTGTTCGATTTGTAAAGAACGTACTAAACTTAATAGAGACATCGGTAATATAATAAAATACAATCATGGAGTCCGTCAAGAAATACGCACGCATGATTATTGACTCCAACTTAAGAGCCAAAAGTTCGGAAACACGAGCCGCCAGAACTGCAGCTACCAATTCCAGTCATGGATTGAAGTAGATTTCGACGGAGCTACTCTGGAACTGGCAAACAACAGTGATGAGCACCGCTCTGTTTGTCGTGCAGAAGCACATACAAGCCACGGCGCAATAACTGATTTCCGGTGCATCACAAAAGGTGTGCGATTCCGCGCTCTCCGGATCGACAGTTTTATTAAATCAAATACAGCAGGGAACATGCAGATCACTTGAACTGCGCGGGTCGCTATACCGTTCTCCCCATTTACGTTGCTAATCAGCATTGACGGATTCTTCCGAAGCCAAACTTTCTTGAAAAAGTGCTTGCAGTAGACGTTTCTCCGGAAATAACCATGGCGACACGAATTCCTAAGGGTCGTATAAAGAGGATAAACATGATAACAGGCCTCTTCTGGTGATTGGTTTGTCTAGTAAAGAGAAACTCAGCACAAAACGGTCGGGTTCTACATTCCACTAGACGTTTCAGGTGAGTCCAGACAGTAAGGGCTCAGTGAGAATTTCACGCAAGTGGTGGACGTACTCTGAGAAGGAATGGTGCTCAACACTTCTTTTCTGTTCAAGACCCACTTCATCAGCGGAAAACCTCCTTTTAGATGCAGACCACAAACTTGGTTTACTAACTACTTGGCCACGTCTACATCTCGCAGTGATATGAGGCATTCGTCGACGTGGAAATTATCCTTGAGTGCTCTCCCCGTTGCGTCATCAAAAAGGTGACCATAATCGTTGGTTGTTTTTCGTAGGGCGAAGTCGGCGCAGATTAGAGAGGATTTGGCTTCGAATTGATGCCCTTATCTGATAATCCGTAGGATGCATGTCCAACTTGTCGTCCGCCCACCAAAAGAAGCGGAACGCTCCGTGATCTTCTTCGGATATTCTCATATGCAAGAAAATCTGCTCAGTGTCTGTTGCAACTGCAATAACACGCCTACCGGCTTAGCAATCATATTCGACCCTTGATAAAATCTACCGTTCAGCCAGTGACCCTGAAACTTGCCCGCATAATCACAGACGACTCGTAATTTGTCCGATTTTTTAAGGGTTGGTAGACACCACCGCCATGGGCAACTTGGCTAAAGCTAGTGTTCAGGGACCTCTTCCATGTAACCTTTGCCTGTGTGATCGCTAATGACCTCTCTGTGCCTCAAACGCATGGTTTCGTTCCGTAGAAATCTACGCGGGAATGGTAATCTTTTTGACGCCAATCCATGTTTACTGTCCCAAAACACATCATTCCGTCATGGAAGAGGCACTTCATAGTGCCCATCGACTAGCTTCACTGATTTACGCACGATCGACAGGGCTGTAAGATCCCCCTCGTGGCGAGGACGGTTTGGATGTCGTGGTATCGGCTAACTCTTTATTGTACAACCTGGTGACCATATGTGTCAGACTTGTTCCGTCATGACAGATGCAATTCATCGAGGTAATCTCTCGCGGCTTTCTTTGGAGTGGATCGCTGAGAACCCAACCAAGTAACGGGCTGATTGCGTAGCGTTGCTCGCGCTCTCCAAGTTTCCGGCAAATGACCCAGTGAGCCTCAAGCACTTCAAAGCCGATAAGGATGGCCACTTCTTCATCTCTAATCTCATCGAACGGAAAATGCCTCAGGTGCGACCATCTTTGAGCCTCCTCTTCTATCGACGGGACAGGTTTATGGGCAGATTCGTCACTGAATAAACATTGTTTTTATTGACCCCCTCCTGTCCATTCAAGAAGACAATTCTCAGACGGCCATTCTTTCAGGGGCTGGTGGTTAACCCATTCACACTTGCGACTGACAGGGTAGACTGAACGCCTGCGACACCGACAGACTCGACTCGATCCTCTTCTCGTAGAGTGATGCCTGTTCCAGGGTCTGAGAATGTGTACGTTGATACTGAACCATGTGTCGAGTCAAGTTTCACCGGTACTGTACCCGGTCTCGTATGCCTTTCAAGTATACTAGTCATATTGCGGGAACCCTGATGTTTATTATCCTCTTCAGCCACGGGGTCTGTGCGCGTGAGGTGCCGTAGGCTATGGTGACCCTCACCGCAGCCGTCCACGCCACAACGCGATTTAACTCTGCAGTCTGAGGCTCGGTATAGCAAAATTCCGGATAGAGCAGTAACAATGATTTTGGTTATTGTTAACCATCAGTTGAAACAGTGGAAGTTTGCAGGGTGCGGCGGAGGAGCGAGTTGATATGAGACTAATTCTTAGCTTGTAATTTTGTTGCTGGTTGGAGCTGTATAAGTGTTAGAATCAGAACTCCTGTCGATAGGACTGTGTATCATTTTACTGGTCTATGTGAGTCGTGGTGTGATCTATTGTGTCCTCATTTCGCTTCACTACTTGAACTGTTTGAGGGAACTTAATGGGTTTTAGTTTGGCAATGTTCAGGCAGGATAATTTGTGAATGTAGGTGCGATGGAGGATGGCGCCGACACCAGCGGTGTTCACCAAATTGGACTCGTCCCCTAAGTCGGATGTACAGTGACCTAACACGTCTATTCATCTGGGTCACATTGCCGTTCGGAATGTAGGGTAAAACGTCATAAAATGCCGAACCGCATTAAGGTATCAAACGTTACGTGTCAGCGCAGTTGTCAACGTGGGTATGTACATGTGGCCAACAAGTTGATTCTCGAGCACCTGTCAGCCATGAGTATCAAATCAAAAGAACACCAACACGTACAGCAGAACTATTTTTATAGTTGTGGCACTGCTGTTCTCGGAATAATGAATAAGGGGGCTAAAGAATTCACCCTTAAACGAAAGAGCATTTCGATCACCTAACAGTTGACCTTGACTGCCGATGTACTACTTAATACAACGGGACTTTCAGTACTATTTAATAGTCTGATGTAGCTTTGAGTACATCCATACAACATGCGCACAACATGACCGGAATCAGACGGTAATGTCTTATTCACTGCCCATTAGGCCAGCTAACTTTCTTAGTGCCAAGTGAGTCAGTCTGTTGATTTTTTGGACCCGGGTGGGCCCTCTGATAAAACCCTATATTCCGCTGTCTCGCGAGTGTGAAATTTGAGTCAGAGCCTGGGGTTAGGCTCACTCAAATCGACCCCATTCCGCGGCATAAACAGTCAGGAAGTGTCAGAAGGTACAGTTACCTTGACAGGCCACTCCATTCGTCACTTTCTTTCTCCTGTGCTACCAACTGCCTTCTCTTCAATCCAGGACAGCGGGTAAACATTGGATTAGCAAACTGCTCTGACGGGCACTCTTTCGGGTCTGGAATCGAATATGCGCGGTCTTCCATTTGCGTCTTTACACCCCTAACTTTGCTCTTCACTTGTATTCACCCTTTGATAATACTATGGGTCATTGGTTCTTTCTCATGGTCTCAGGTGATGATGAAGTTGAATCTCGGGATTAGGCTGAAGTGAGGTCGCACTGAACTGTAAGGCGGAGCAGAGTCTGCTCGACCGGATCCCAGTGAATAGTCTTCTGCGTGCACACACTACGATAATGCTTCCTAGGGAGACTATCTTGTGCAATTCAAACATGGAGGCAAATCGACCATACCGCCGTCAGCTATCGGTGGCATTGCTCCCTTAAATATTTTCGTTCATTTTGGAGTAACCACCTTGACTAAAACCATGCCTTCATTCCTGCCCGCCTCGTTTTAGCACTCGCTCAGAAGCCATCTGTTCACGCACTTAAAGTACTCTGTTGACAGTTGAGCGACGGGGGTACACGAAACGTCTACCGAACAGCGCTACCCGGGTCACAACGGTGGATGGACCCAAGCGAAGACTGATCAGAAATCGCGATGGCCGTGCGAACCTGGTTTGAAGAGGTCCATTCCAAAAGAACATTACAGATACGACTGGACTAAATAACCACTGATTCAGTAGGACTTGTGGACAAACGTTGACTAATCCCCTGACTTCGAATACAGCAAAGACCACAGTGAACCGAAACGCAAACATTCGAGAAGTCTGCGTATGGACCGTGAAGGTCACTTTTCCAAGCGAGCTGAAGGAATGGAGTAGGCGTTTTTATCAGGGAGTAGCCGAGCTCTGTTTCCCTTAATTCGTGGTTGCACTGACCGTCGACAAAGCGTTTGTGAACCATACGTGAAAAAAATGACTGGCCAGTTTATAGCCCATTACAGCAACCTGACAAATAGTCTGAGCGATTCGGGAAACACTTCTGCTGGTCTGAACCAGTTCATTCATCTGTGACTGATGGGGATTGCGTGACTAGTAACATTCCTGACGATCGTCTGTCGGAAACCGAAGTGGCTTCGCAGCCTAAAATACTGAAACGTAATAAACCCACAGGTCTGGACCTTCTTTCTCTTGCACTTCGTGGAGATGATGGTTACAGTTTACTGTCTGAATTGACCACACCCCTCCGCCTCATCTGGGGGGCTGAAAGGATACGTCGTGACTGGTACCCACCAAGATCCAATCCTGTTTTCAGTAAAAGTGTCTGGAAGTCTTGTGGCTACCAAAGAGGCATTAACACTGTCTCTGTCGCATCCAAGCTTCTCACGAGTCTCAAGGCTCCTACATCTTGCGAACAAATAGTCGAGCTATAACTTGCCGTCAGGAATACAGCTGCTCTACAGCTTTCAAAGCCTCCTGTCAATTATTACACATAGCTCGGCCAAACAACGGAAACACCCACGCCACTGAGTCCAGATGGTCGCCATCTTGTCGCTAATACCCGCTCACCGAATGCGTGAGTCAGGGTTGCTGCGGCTTGGGAAATGAACCTATCCTACAATGACCAACCATTGATGCACAAATTTATCTCTTTACATCGGTTGATCATTTGTCACCCTCACACATTACGCCACTCGACAGCATAATCATACGCGTCCTCGAAATTAATTTCCGAACGTCCATAGCATCAGCCCTGTTTCTGTTGCATCCAGACAATGTCAGACGACTTGCTGGCATTCTCAGTACATAGTCTAACCATCTAAGTTTATGCGCATTTAAAAATTGAGCGAAAAAATCGCTCAGCATCCACTACTAAATGCTAGCTTCTTAGCTTATTCATTGCTTGCTTGTTAAAGCAATTGAGTGCAGACATCAATGGTCAGGTTCTTTGAGACGGCTCATGTCCTGTACTCTGACCGGCCAAATCTAATGGCCGTACTGTAGCACAGCCCTCACTCTCGCTTTATATACGTGACTCTTAAGCCTCGTCGGAGTTTTCCTAGACTGGCGAATGCTGCCTTGGCCCTAGCAATTAGGGCTTCCATTTCATTCCCTATATCTCCACCGTTGCTGATACATATTCCTATCTGCGCAATCCGGCCAACAACATCCGTAAGTTCATTATCCGGCCATAAGTATACGCAATCACAGCAGTTTTGTAGGAGCACTTTGCAATTTGATATTACGGAGCGCATTCTGAAATGTTTGGAGAGTGTGAAGTAGCGTGTAACAGTGTCTGTGCTGCATGGAAATAATCAAACAACACTGTCGTCAGCATAATCAGCAGGTCAGCGAAATCAGTTTTCTACCAGCTAGGAGATCTGCACTTACACTTTATTATGTCATGACAAAAACAGTTAAACTGGACAGCCTTGACGTACACCGCTGTTGTTGCTGAAGTTACCAGACAATTCATCATAGATGCTAACCTGGTATGAAGCGCAGAACTAAAGCGCCGACAATATGTTCACACACTTGTTCGACACTTTCTTACTTTTTAGCGACACTGAATGTGTAAATCGATCAACTGAGTCGAACACATTTTTGTAGTTGAGAAATATGACAGTTGTTCCAGAATTTGGCGAAGAGTAGAAGTTTGATCAAAATATCCTCATCCAAGACGAAACCCCGCCTGTTGCCTCCTACTCTCCGGCTCCCGAGCTGCAGTGAGTCGGCGAAGTGTAATGGATGCCAGAACCCTAGTAATGGCTGGAATCAACCTAACCCTCCTTTGATTTTCGTAAGATCACTTGACTCCTTTCTTGAATATGGGGGACTAATGTCGAGTGACCAGTACAGAGTGATGTTCTTCGTTTTCCACACAGTTTGAGATAACTGAGTCAGGATATCCACTGACGTCTCCCCACCTCCCTTGAAAAGTGCCGGCACGAGATCATCTGGGCCGGCTGCCCTATTACGTTTGAAGGCCGAAGTGCGATGGCGGACCTCAGTTTTGGTGGTTAATCCTAACTTTTACAGACCAAGGTACGAAGTGGCAAATTTGTGACGGTAACACACTGGAAGCAGGACGCTGGTTATGTTGACCCTCCAAAATGTTATGCCCAGCAATCTTGTCATCTGTACTTATTAGGGATGGATGTGCCGTCTGTCGCTTCACTGATAGCTGAACTAGCAGACGGATGATTTGTGCCAGTGGCGCGGATAGGCTTGAAGACTGTGCTGGTGTACCCTGGATAAGAAGCAGTTTCTATGTCGCCAACTTTTTTTCACTAGCCAGTCCTCATGAACAGTGATTAGGCAATGCATCAGCTGCCTGCGGTTATTCCTCTTAAACCTGTTAGATTGAACTGTCATGAGGAATGTTCCTGTCTGCTCTTCTCTCCTGTAATTGATGAACCTTTGCCTCGACTGTGTTCTGTTAAATACCCAAGGACTACTTTGAATAACAACATGACATGATCACCTCATGCTGTCGATTTTCCTCACTAAAGTCCGGAGGCTTTAGTTTTATGTTGGGCGCTTAACTTACCACTCGGTTTCCTACCGTTTGGTTAGTTGATTTGTTATGGCTTGTGTTATCCCCTAGTGTTCACCTGTTTGTTACCTTGGTTTGATGTCAAGGGACTGTACTTTTTGCCAGATTCCTAAAACATTTATTCCGTTGCAGTGGCATTCCTCGCATACAGTTGGTTGATTTCAATGGCTTATCATTTCACCATGTGCGAAACGTCTTCGGTGAAAAATCTTATCTATCACAACCCATCCTTTCCTGAAATCTTTTCTTATACCAGATCCATGCACCTACTCGGTTTTACTGTTTTTCTGCTGTTCCTTATTTAGCTTGATTTCCTCATAAAATCATCTTTCAATTAATCACAAAACTGATTCAGCAAACTTTTTCACAATTGTTACCGAGTGCGACAGTTTTCGTTAACGTTTCTACAATTGTGATGTGACGATACTTATTATTGTGTAACCCAGGCACACTTATCCTCCATTGGCTGAGGATATAGGAATGTAAAAGCTGGGAATTCACCCCTCGGGTTGCATAAAGCATTCTGTTGATTTGGCTGAACATAGTAAGTAGTAGGGCATGTTCTTCTTCTCTTCAGAGTAGAGAGTGTATTGTTACACGATTGGGTTAGCACTGACTCTGTTTGTTATTACGAGCAGATCACTCAATTGTGGTGATTGCTTCAACTATCTGGATAGCGTAATATCACTAATGGAGTGTCCATCAAAATAGCGAACACGCATATACTTGACTTTGGGTTTCAGGCGTTTAACAACGCACCTGCAACCGTTATACTCGGTCGCAGGTGATCTCGATACAGTGCTGGCGGAGATATATCAAGTCGCCCAGAAGGACTGCTTGTAATGTACGTCGTTAACTGCTCTGTTTGTCTTGTCACTTAACTGTGTTTGTTGTGTCTAACGGGTCAGCCTGATAGACAATGATAAAGCCTTCATTGCTTGCAAACGTTTAAGTTGGTATGCAACAACTAGTTGGCTAGCTAGCATTTTCACTTCTGTTTCTCTTCTAGTCCGTTGTCGGTCAACTTGTCCAACAAGACTCCGAACATCTAGATCAGCCAACTGTCATATCGACTGATGTTGCTCCACAACCTGAGTTGGCCAATGAATCCGGTTCCGTACAGGCACCAATTCTGTGAGTTCCCGTTGCTTTGTTTCACACTGTGGGCTACTGAGCCCGCGTTGTAATTGGTCATTTGAATTTCTCAAGCTGCAGACCTGTTCAAGCGTACGCGCTTGTTTTTTGTCCTTCGTGAGCATTATAGATACCGATCGCCTCTCATTTTCATCTAACGTACTCTGTGGTTCGCCGACTAATAAAGTTACTGATTTCTATATATTGTTCATCCGAACATTCACACAGAGGCTTGTTAGTGAGTGCTTATGATGATTTTTAAAAATCCATTTTTTTCATCTGGTTACCTAGCCAACCGTTACGAACGCTTTCTCTACTGGCAGCTATTTTGCTCGTAAATGCCTTGTTCACAAGGTCATTCTTTCCCTTTATTGTTGGCTCAAGCTTCTCTCGGACCGCACTTGAGACGTTCGGCTTCCCGATGCCACTACAGTTAGCTGATCAGATCATAGATTCAGTGGTCGATCGTTGCAACATATCACATTGAACGGGCAGTTGAAGTAGGGCCTGTCGTAATGCTTTTAAACCAGGGAATTTAAGCCATTGAATTGTGGATGTGTTGAGTATAGGAAAAGTTCTTGAACTTGATCTCGAGAACTTCACCATCGGTTTCTTGCATTCCTAAGGATTAAATAACCCATATTGATTAAAATGTGAAGTAAACCAGTTGTCAGTGAACAACAACAAAGCAGTTGTCTCGTGCCTTTCCACAAACTGGATGGCTTAATTTATCCGTCGATGTTACCTCTACGTGAATTCCGAAATTTGAAACGTTGAATCCCTTTGAATCGTTTAATTGGGGGGTAATTCGAAGGTGCGAATTCCTATGTGGCTTTATTTCATACGCCTTCATCAGCGGTACACGTATCGCTATTGTAGAACCGTTTCCTAAATTGTCACTTGAGTTGGAATGTAAGCAATAATCATTCCCAAACCTACTGCAGTAACTTGTGACTAATCGGTCATTGTTTCACAGTGTTTCAAAATCTAGGCTTCTGACAAGTCTCAGCAAGAGCGAAACGTCAGCCTGGCGTTATTCCTAATGTCGCTGATTGGAAAGTCTATGGGAATCCAATAGCTGCCATCATTTTTGAGTGTTTTTCAATTATTTTCAAGGAAAAATGCTTTACAAATCACCGGTTTAAAATGTGTGAATTGTGACTACTTGTCCTGACTATAAACACCTGCGATTGATAACCGTTTTGTGATGGAGGACCCATCGGTTCGTGTTTGTTGTCGCGTTACTTCATCTCAATCATTTATATAAATTTTCTTTGGCTCTACTTCCAAGTGTTTTTTGATGTAACACACACTTTCGAACAGTCAATAGCTACAGTGACGTATAAAACGTGGGCGCTGGTTATTTGACTCAAAATGAGAGAGCGAAATTGGTCTCGCTGCTGTGCTGTCTGGAGAGCTCCCATGATGATGTGATGCATAAAAGTAATTCAGCCAGCAAACACCTCGAGATTGGTCGAGTGCACCTATGAATGGTTTTAGTCAATCGACCAGGTGTATATGTACTTCTCAACCATGGCCACATCTCGATGACAAAACAGTCAATTACAGGTAGCGCCACTCTGTTAAGGACTGTCGTACTTTTAGGAGCAACCACCTGGATTCGAATCATGCTGTTTTGCGTGCCCGTTCTGTTTTGTCATGTGTCCAGAGGTTATATGCTTGTAAATCCAAGACATTTAACTAGGATTCGACCGAGGAGAGTGTAAAGGACACCAACCAGGAAGCGTTGGTGAACAAGTTGCTCAGCTCGAGTCAGGTGATGGAACTCAACGAACATTGGGAACAAGTCGCAGCATCTATGAAAGCATGTAAAGAGGTATGTTCTGAAGCAGCAGTTCATTTGGAGAGAACTGGATTTCAGTCACGTCGATAAGCTTCATGAACAAGCGTCGTTCGGTTCCACCTGGTTCTGAATATGACTATGACCGTCGAGAATCTAGACGCAAACTGACTAAAAGTTTGCGCAGAGATCATGGTTTACTTTTCACCAATCAATCGCGTCGACTTGTCAGGTGGGCTGAAAAGTTTGAAGAACAGTTCAGCTGGCCTTAACCAGACCGTGTGGTCAGTTATTGTGTTTCAGACGGGCCTCCGTCGGAGCAGAAGTGGTCCTGGAGTTTGAGTCATTGAAGCGTAACAGTACTCGTGGCCCTGACTTCCTTCCTCCTTCTCTTTTCGAGGATGGTTGGGTGAGGATGATATCGGAATTGACAGAACTCCTTCGGACGATTCGAGACACTGGAAGGGTAGCTCGTGACTGTTGTCTATCGACAATAATCCTCGTTTTCTAAAAGGGTCCGAAGTCTGTGTGACAACCAAGGAGGCACCGGTGTAGTGTCTGTTGCGTCCACCATACTCACTGGCCTCATTATACGACGACTCACTAAACCTACCATACCAGACACACGAAGAACAGGCATGACTCCGATCTGGTGAAGAGTGAGATGGTCCCATTTTTACTCTGCGACGGCTCTTGGAGTATGAGCACGTTTGTAGGCAACCGACGGTCGTGGTGTTTTTAGACCTAAGGGCTGCTCGTAATTCTCTGGAGTTGTCTTTTTCTCGAGGGAGTTCCAGGGGAGTACGTGAATTTGTTGAGATCATTGTGTTCACTATGCAAATATGGTGAAAATTTGTGGATGGCTTTCTCGGTTATTTATTCCTTCTAGTGGTGCTCGTCAAAGGTGTCCAATATCCCCCTTCATGCTCATTTTCTTCGTGGACGGCATTTTGGAAAGTGCATTCGAGGAGTCCAGTGAGATTGGTGTTGAGGTTGTTCCCGGTGGTAGGTTGACCAATCTGAAGTATGCGATTGAAATAGTCTTATTTAGCCTCCCTCTGCCGAATGCATGCAGATCATGCAAGACAGGGTGAGTGCCCGGAGTGGTTTATATCGAATGCGCTTCGCACCTTCAAAGTGCAAATGGAAGTTTCCAGACTGAGATGTTTCCACTGCTACTTTCTTCATTGGAATTAATCCACGTGAGACTGTGAACAGTTTCACATGTTTGGGTAGCACTGTCTGGTCATTTTGTAATATTGCTGATGAGACGTCGGCGGGGATAGGCGAGGCCCTAATTGCTTTTTGCAGCTTGCGTCCCCTGTAGCGTCGAAAAGACGTTCGGTTACCATTGAAAAGAGGGTTATATAACGCTTGTGTATGTTCTGTTTTGCTCTGTGGTTTTGGAAGTGGCCTATCCGCAACGAAGAGGTCAACTGATTTGCTTTGTTTCTTCATAGGTGTCTGCAATGTTGGCACCTCCCTACCCATAGAGTAGGTGGCTAGAGACTTTAGATGAGATGGTGGATAAGCGAGCTCAGAGACATGATTGTTGTTGTCTGGACGAGTTGTCTATGAAGTGAATGCGTTCACTATCGCAAGGAAGTTGGTTGTAGGGTTGCTGTCTTTCTGATGACGCCTTACTTCCACTTACAGCTCGGTTGTTTGTTTGCAAGGTGTAAACACCTTGATGTTGAATGTTTGAATATAGACCTAATTGTTGTTTGCTAGTTAAGTGCCTTCCCGTCCCTTTTCTTTTTATGTGCAGGGTTGGCTTGTTACCTCGTAGTTGTGTGACGGTTGGGCATCGGTAAAAACCAGTGATTATTGCTGTCTATGACTCCAAGAGTGCGGTCCGTATGGTTGCTTCCGGGCAGATCACCGTGTTCATAATCGGCCATGATAGCAGGGTCGCATTCTCCGTGTCTGTGTTACTATCAGGCGTAATGCCGCAATTGTAACTTACGACAACGAGCAACTGTCTTGTAACATGGTGTTTGGTCGTCTTGTTTAGGATACGCCTGTGGTCATAAAGCTGTTGTATATGTCGGCTGCCTAGAGTGGCGAACGTACAGCGCTGTACAGCATTGTGATGCAATCTCAAACTCGTTTATGTGGAAGAAATAAACAATGTCAAAAATTTAAAAGGGAAATACTAGTTTCGAGGGAATTTTGACACAGTTAGAAACATCTTATGCCAGTGGTAATCAGAAAGCCATCACAAGATGGGAATCATCTTAGCACGGTAAACATCAATATTATACTTTCATACATTGACCTACACGGAGAACAGGATGACCAATGACTGGTAGCCAGAAGAAGAAGAGTAGTCGGATCGAACTGACTTGCTGACATGTTGACGCATGCAATTCACTCACCGTCCAATTAATTTAAGGCTGTGTGCCGGGACGTCCGAAAATTAAGAGCGTTCAGCTGTGTGTCCTTTGACAATTTAAAAGATTCATTGAGGAGCAGTAAGTACGCAACGCGTCTAGCCGATAATGTGTCATCGAATATCCTAAGAACATCTCATCATCATCACTATTGACGGCAATACATCAGTGGTTCACACTAACGCTTAACTGCCACACAGTCATGAAGAAAAACCAAACCCCATATAGAAACACAGAGAGGGAAAAAAGAAGGGGACGGGAAGGGACCGAACTACTGGAAATAATTACGTCTATATTCAAACATTCAACATCAAGGTGTCCACATCTTGCAAACAAACAAATGAGCTGCAAGTGAGAGTAAGGCGTCATCAGCGCGACAACTTCCTTACGGCT
>QNGE01004440.1:26293-61568 GCA_008508345.1 Paragonimus westermani
ATGGTTGTGTGTGGGCTGAGATACTGCCAGGACGCCCAGACCTAGACAGGAGAACGATTAGGGTTCTCAACCAAAGCCTTTGGCTCAATAGCCTGTACCGCAAGGCATCGGGTGGGTGGCGGTGTGCCAGAAATGGTACATTTTTCCGTAAGGATGCCAACCATCTTCCAATGCCCAACCTGGAGGACCAGGAGACTGTGGTCTGTCAGATCTCTACCTATTGGCCTGCCTGGTATGAGTAACTCTGTCCAGTTTAGCCCAAAAGGTCATCGAGATGCGCAAGCCGTCACACAACGTCAGGGTCCAGTCTCACTGTAAGACATCTTGGTGCGCGAACCCCTTAAAATTGGCTTTAGGAGTGCTTTCTTCAAGGAAAGACGAAGAGTAGATGTCAGTTAATGAAAGCGCAGTTTCTAATTGAATGGTGCCAGTAAGTTACAATACAATGTGTAGAACATGAACAAGTACTTTGTTTTGAACAAAACATTCGTTGCTGGATGACTGATGTTCCTATCCATACGTGCTGTACGGAATAACGGGTGTGATGTTATTGCGGACAGTTTCTTCATTAGTTCATGGCTGGTTTAGTCCCAGTTTAGTATATAGTGACGATTGCGGGCACTCTACGATCATAACGTCATGGAATGAAAAATGAATTCAACCATATGCTTCTTTGTTTGCACGAAAGCGCTTACTGTTTTGCAGGGTGCTAGAAAATAACTGCTAGTGAAACATCGAACGAAGTGTACAGAACCATAGAATAACAATACAACCATACGCATAAAACGAGGATTGTCAGCATTAACAAGAACAAATTTGGCGTGGATAGTGTTGTAATAACTTTGTGCCACTATACTGAGCGGCAGCAAACCTGGACAATGTGCTCGGCAGTTCGACTTCGACCTCGGCAATCGGGAACAGAAGAGTGATGAGATCTAGAACTGATCGGTGTTCACGAACCCATTGTAGCCGAAACCTGTGAGACGTTAAACTGTTCGTTCCCTACCAAGAGGTTAAAAACTCGAAAAAAGGAGGAAGTGTTGTCGGCTTCGTGATGTCATATTAAATCTGGTCTTATTAACAAAAGTTCAGAGGTTTGCACTATAGTGAATACCACCCGTGCCTGATCGTACCCTCCGCTTTTAGATAAACGTTTCGGCTAGCCTACTTTGAAAAAAGGCGGGACCGTTGAGTTTCGTTCTGTTACAGTTCATCGTCGTCCGGACTAGGATTCGCACTTCGGCCCTTGTGCTTGTGAGACTTGCGTGTTAACCCCAACTCCAGTAACCTCAGAAAAGACAGTCGAATGATCACATCCAGAGGCTCAATCACGACCGTTCGTGAACAGTGTTCCGTATGCCCGAACGTTTCCAAAAAACAGAATAGACTGAATCGATGTTTATGTTGCACGTGCGAGAAGGGCAGATGAGTTCTCTTCCGCCCACTAACTGCATCCAGATTATGGGCTTTAGTCTCAGAACTGCAGAGTCCTGATCTAATTTCAATCATTTGCACTTGAGTGTTTATTTTCTCAGACAGTAATGCTTTTGAGAACTACTTTAATGTGCAGATTAACCCAGTTCAATTGAATTCTATCAGGTACTGTAACAATATGCATGCATGCACGCATTTACCACGGTATTGATTATCGGCCAAATCAGGCTGACCGACCAGATAGCTGGCTGCACATCGATTTCAGCCACCCCCTCATGTGAATTTGAACTGCCATTGACTGTCCGTAATTCGAACGCGTTGGACAAAACCGGTCTGCGTGTGCACCCGATTTCAGACGCATGTACGCTGAACTGAATCATAATTGCAGTTCTCACATGCGCCATAGGAAACATGTGGTCATGAAATCGCACGAATTTGCACACACGTACTCGTCCATTCTAGTGAGCACACCTTTTTTACTCAAACCACTGATCCCGATTTCGGACATCGAGAGGTGTGTGGTTTGGCGTCCACGGGGTGGTATTCAGGCCTCAAGTGATGGTCTATTTTAAGAACAGACCTGTGTGCCAGTGCGCTATTGCCGTCGGTTCACAGCAGTCCTTTCCATTTCTGTGTTGCCCAGTCTAAACGAAACTACTTTGCACAATTCACATCCGCACCTATTTCTCATCCTCCAACTGTTGTTAGTCATGTAAATCTGCATTCCGTTATCGTATAGTTCGTCCATCTTATTTTTTAACATATCTTCGGGATTATCATTTTGACAACAGTTTGGTGTGAATTCACTACCACCTATTGTTTTGTGTGCATTATCCAGTTAGGTAGAGAATCACGCATGAAGATATACAAAGCGGCATCTCCAACCTGAGGTCACTACCCTCGGTGTGCTAGTTCACGCTTACTTTTTGCGTAGCCAATAGGTGCTTTAAAAATCATGTAGTGCGGCCTTCATTCGGTGGACATGGTGGTTATAAATCCTCTTTAGCAGTGAGCTGTGTGATTACTAGTTTTCGCCCGCGCAGGATTTTGTGTCTGCTATGTCTACTTCGTATCGACAAGCTGTGAACTGGTCAACTGAGAAACTGCACACTTTGACATCCCAACGTGTGCATCTAGGCATACTGGAAACTGTTAAAGGATCCAAGTGGCTTCTTGGATTTTTTACATTCTACTTTACAAGGTGGATGAAAGTCGTACAATCGAATCGAATGAGGAGGACAAAGCGATCCTTTCGAAGCGAAACAAACGACGAATATCAAAATTAAACTCTCATATTACAAGGTCGGATCAACTTGTAAATTCACTGCCTCCACGGTAACTCTGCAAGGGACGCCAAAGAGCATTGCGCGATTGATGTACATAAGAGTTATTATAACCGATCCGTCAATTCAGCGATGGATACAGTGGCCCTTAGTAGGCGCAAAGACCCGTCCCTCCGACAACTTAACCTTAGTTTGCTTGCCAGAATAAAAAAAGCAGTGTAAAAATGCTTTACTTGTCTGGGTATTGTCAATACGGTGTTCTTTCCTAGGTAATGCTTCACTTAACACTAAGTAAATGTTCTTTGGTCGTTTGGGGAGCATTTTCTGTCGTTTTTTCTACTTAACTGGCCATATAAACCGTTCTCAAGCAGTTACATATCGTATTCTGACTCTGGATTGCTTTGCCCATCCGCCCATTTTCTGAAAATTGGCAAGGGAATATAATTCTACCTCGGGGAATGTCGCAATTCACCAGTTTTATATTTCAAAAACCCGCCTACTTCCAATGGGGAAGGGTAGTTACATGTCTTCTGCCGGCAAAATGTTCCATCCTTGCAGTTCCATCGGTTCACGTTTTCATGGCATGATGTGTGAACTCCAATTTCACATTTCACTTTCTTTTACTGATAAGTTTACAGTATATCCGAAATTTACGGGACTCATCCGTTTGCCGTATTTGCTCTTACCCCTGACTGTCTGATACAGCGGAATTTATTTCACTTCCATAAACACTATATCACACGTAAACAATTGAACTGTGTACGACTTCCATATTAATAGTTCAACTCCTACCATATTCTACCACATTTGTTTATATGAGTAACTGTAACCCACTGCATGTTTTACCGCTGGAATTAATCGGACACTGTCACTTTTCTGCTGCACTGTTGTATGCGCTTGTAAACCTGGTCGTAAGTCGCTGTACATTTAAATTGTTTATTACTGAATTTGTAGAACCACATTCGATATCGGGATATATATATTGTTATATATATATATATATATATATATATATATATATATATATATATATATAGGATACTGTGACGCATATTTCGATTCTTCCGCTGATGTAACAATGTGATTGTACACTGAGTAGCTCACATCCGAATAACCGTCAGCGGTATGGCAACTGCAAGGTAGACTTAGTGGCGATGTACACCCGGTTCTTAGCTCACCTGACGTCTACATAGCTTGATGACTTCGTACCATATAAGGTTGTCATGGATGCTTGTGACGCTTTTTTGTATAATTTATCTTCTCTATCGGCCATGTGGGCTAGGTTCAATCTGCAGCTCCGTAACAATACTTTCACTACGAAATTGGTTGTTGTCCGAAGACCACTGTATGGTAGGGTGACCATATCCTAGTGCATTCACTGATGGTTGGTTTGGCAGGTGTGTTAATTTAGAGGAAACTCATTTGTGAAAATCCTGAAATTCAGCTGAATTTTGAGCTCTCAGCACGGCTTCGTAGCTCACTTTTTAGAGCACTTTCCGCGTCTGGGCTTGATTTTTCTGTCACTGGTTTGAATCCGGCCGGAACTCAAACTTTTTGCAATTGTATCTGTGGAGTCTGCTCTGGGTTTCACTTCAGAGGTCAGCTTGGTACCACTAGAACCTAACATCCCGAGGTCAAATCAAACACATAACGACCGCAAACTGCTTGGCAATGTTTCCATAGTGGAAAACACATGGATATCGGCAAATACATAGGAATAGTTATGTGAAATCAATATGAAATGTCACATATGTTCGAAATGGTACGTCCAGAGAAAGTTTTCGACCGTCAGTGGTCGAGCACACAAGGAAAATGTCCGAATTCAAGATAGCGGCCAAGCGACCTTCAAGTGAGCATAATTATGTCGTCAAACATACTACTCAGAAAAGGGGGAAAGTAGGCGGAGAGTGCGGGGAACATCCAAATTAATCTCTTCTGAGCTGTACATTTAATTACTTTTCTGGCTGCCAGTTTAAATCAATCCTTTTCCAGCTGTCTACCTCTGCATTGTTATTTTGGCAATAGCTTGTGAAGTATTTCCATGGGTTTTTCTGGATTTTTTAAGCAAATGTATGTTACAACTCATTCAGAAGCAACAGTCTTAAACATTCATACAAAGGATGTTCACATATTCGACGTCGTTCAAAAGAATGCGTGTATAGTGCCATTTCGTGAAGACGTTCCACAACGTGGTTTGTAACCATCTATAACCGTATCCCTTATTTATCTGACTCTTCCCGTGTTTTTTTTTCGCTAGTTTAAATTGTTCATCAATCCCGACGTGATGTTCCTTTTGTAAATCAACCATGACTTGATTGTGAATGCATGTACAATCTTCTCAATGAATTAAAACGGGGAGTTATTAATATTCGGTGCCATCAGGTTTTCTGGTCATTACGAATAGCTCTTTGATTTTTGGAAGACTGTTTGTGGCTCACGGGTTCTCTGAACGTTTAGGTCGTTCCATAGGAATTTCACGGTATTTTATACCGTACGAGTCACGGTTGTTCGGGAGGCAAGCCTGGATACTCATGCAATGCCTTTGCAAAGCTGTATACTTTTTGATTTTCAGTAAAATGTTATTGTTACCGACCGGTTCCTCAACATCATAGGCAAGTGGAGCTGTTGATACGTAAGCTTTTCTAGGCCACGTTTCAAGACGGTTAATTGTGCTAGAAACGACATTTAATAAACCGGTATCCAGTTTTCTCCCAGCATACACCTGTGTCAGACTCTCTTCAGTTTGAGGCTGTTTCTGAGCTGTGTTATCCAAGCGACTCAATTTTGTTTGCAAGGGGACGTATGTTCATTGCACAGAATGATTTGATAGTCAATGCAACTTACACTCAACAAAGACTTTCCGTCTGTTCATCTTGCCAGACATTTTTAGTCACACGACCCCGATTAATTCAGCAGGTTATCCAAGCTCAACTGTTCCAGATGACAAGTGCGGTCATTTCGGGTATAATCTTTTCCAAACAGTAATTCTTCGCTGATTGAGTTACAGATCAATTAGATGCACCAGGGAAAGATGACTAAAACCTGTTCAGTCCAAGGCATCTGTTGGTGTTTGTTCAAAGTACAATCCGAGTAGGTGTTCAACTTTCGACGACTGCAGCATTAACCGAGTAGGATTAAGTTAACACAGAGAAAGCACTATACCGAATGGATTCTTAGGAACTAGAATTCATTTAGTTTCTCTAATCACTACTGCAGTACCTACGTAACTGACCATAAGAGTGCAGCTCACCTCGGGTAGGAAAATAATATCACGAGTTTACTACCTGCGAAAAATTGTGATTAACCGGTGACATGCTATCAAAGCCATACTTCATCTATCCGTTCCGTGCAGATAGAATCTCTCACTGTTTTGTCCACAAAGGCACATTTTTCTGTCAGTGTTGTTTCGAATTCAGGCCTGAAAACAATGTTACCTCGGCAATTTACTTACTTTAGCTGTTTTTGTCAAACTTCCAATTGCTTCGTTTTTGAACCATACTCAACGTTTTGGTCAGCGATAAAGTACTTAACACACTTGCCCCATAAACGGTGGACTAGAATCCAGCAGCTGTGTGGGTCAAAGATGTACGCTAATTACAGATGATGAATCTGTACGGTTTCCGCCATGGCTCCACAACTCCCCGTTTAATTCCGTGTACAGGTCAACTGATTCGCCTTTGGCGGGCTGATGTGGCTGATCACTCGTCCTCTCCACCTGACTGCCGAAATGGTTGAGTGGTGTTTGAGCTCAGGCGATCCGTTATTCTATGCGGCTAAAGTTAAACTAGGTGCCCTGCTCATCAAATTAAGTAGGACCTTAAGGAACTATTTTCGGGACATATTTCTGAATCTGAACACCGCGATTGAAGGCTTTTACTATCCAATCGGTCATATGTAGCTGGTGCCATGTCGCAATAACGATAAAGTTAACACGGACAGTGAGAAAATGTGAAGGGATGATGAGTTGACCTAGTCCTACATCGAACACATAATCCGTTTTCGTTCTTCCCTTCTAATTTTGTATTCTTGCGTTCGCTGTCCAGTGATCATGAGACAAGTCGTCGCAGTCATCCCATACACGTCCACTTTTTTAGCGTTTATCAAGGGTGCAGGGTCCGCTCCCTTAGATTCAGATTTGAAGACCTGAGGATTTGTTTGATTTACCGATCTCTTTTTTGTACGCACTGGTGACAGTACTGCAGTGAAAGTTGACCAGTATCACCCCCGGTCATCGGGGTCGAAGCCCAGCAGAACCGATCTAGCAAGTTTTTTCTGTACGGACAACTGCTTTACGCCACTCGAATCCGGTCAATGTTGACATTTCTACAATTGGCCTGAGGGCTGGGACAATGGACTAACATAGTCAAAATGCCATATTATCCTTCTAGTAGGCAGTACGCATTTACGTCCATAAATCTGCAAATCTTGCGATTTTATCGCCAAATTCAATGTCACGGATTCCTACCTTTCGCACAGGGCATCATCAACCGTTCAAACTTCTATTGGCTGGATTTTCTAAAAGAACTAGTTGGTATACTGGACAGCAGTATCTTCAATTTGTAGTCATCGACCACACATTTTTCACATCAATCTACTGTACTTGGCTTAATAATCAAAATGGTTCACACTGCATGGACGAGTGTCAGAATTGATGCGAAAAATCCTTTTTTTCAAGATTGGATTTGATTTTTTGCTCTCCAATGGTTGAGTCACTGAGGATCCAACACGAATTGTTGACGTCGATGAGCGTGTTATGATTACCGGCGGACAACAATTGCGGCTCAGGTATCTTGGGTACTGTGCAGAACAGGCGACCTTGAGTTGATTTGTCGGCGATTAGCAGTCTCCGTCAAAATGAATTATTTGCAAGTCATCTTGCATCCTTCACGCATTCCGTGAAACAGCCTATTTTGACACACCTTCAAAATTTCGATTTGTATGGCATTCTAAGAGCCGTTGTTTGTGCTGTTCGACAGTTTAGAAATAATCCTTTGGGTCGAAATGTATATTCACTTGATTATGCTCTGTTCTTGTTTTCGTCATGAAAGTTCGCTGTGTTCGACTAACGTAAGGCTATTCTGAAAGAGTCTCCACATGGTTTTCATTTTCTTAAGAACTTCAACACACAGTGTCTGGTTACTTCATTTGGTATGAATAATCCGATTAGTCTGTCCAGTCTTCTTAACCGATTTTGCTACGTTGAGCTATTCTTTCTCTTTTATCTGGTCGGAAACATTTGGGTTCATTGTCATTACTAATTGGTCACAAGTCGCCCAAAGTTGTGAATTTTGAGCCGGTTTCAAGGCTGTCACAAGTATTGAATGCGCTGCTACCTCCGGACATAAACAGGAGCAGTGCAAAATACTTCCCAATAAAATCCGGGCGTCCTCCCTGCTGACCAGAACGGTATGTGTTGCCCTAACCCTGTATGCAGGGTTAATGCCACACAGGCCCTGGAGTAACGCTTATACGCGGCATATCACATCAACTATCTATTCACAAGCTCTATCAGTTGGGTTTGTCTTTTGTTTAAATGGGCTTGTTGAACCACGTCAGCGGTCTGTGGGCACATTCACTTCGGATTTAAAAATGAACTGGGCACACCTACAGACTACGTTATCAATTCGCAGATGGTTCTTAGTGGGACGGTGTATCTGTTTATCTGTGTTAAGCGGTGCGTTTTTCGCAAAAGGTGAGTTTGGCTATCGTTCACTTTGCAGGAAACACAATGTGGTGCCGCGCATGTATCGGTGAATAAGGGGCCCTCTTCAGTTGAATTACACAACTGTAACAATCAGAATGGGCTGATTTCAGTGACTCTTGAAATAAAACTCTGGCTTAAATTTCCTTTGTCCATGGGAAAGAAATTCCTTTGGTCACATGGTCACGCATTTGTATGATCGCTTGGACATTTCAAAACTGAATTTCTTGTTGGCCATTGTCTTTTGCACACGCAAAGCGTTGAAGATAAGAAGTATAGTGGGGGAAGGGTTGTGACCGCAACTGTTTGGGACATCGAATTGGGCAGCTATATTGTCCTTGGCTTTGTAACTTGGGTAATCGATGAAGGGGTTAGGTTCTCATCATAATAACCTTAACTGGTTCCCACATCCCAACCTTCCTGGCTGTACGGAATGTGTCTGGGCCTGGTTAGGTCCATCTAAGCTGTATCTTGCCTAGCCTATCTCAGTTCCCAGTTGTGTTCACTTCCACAGTTATCAAAACACTCAGGTCTTGAACTTGAAATCTCCTGTTTAGTTCACAGAGCAGAGTGGATTTGGCCCTCTCTAATAGAGAAGAGTTTAGGTCACTTACTGTTTGAAGACTGGTGAAGGTGACTGGTTATTGTTTCGTGTTCATCGACAGAAAACAATTTTTCAAAGGACAGTATCTGCAATTAGAGGTTTTGCTTACCAAAAGAGATTGAATGAAAGCATGCAATGTGTTAGTTACCAGCACAACTTGCTCTCTAATATATTGAAGCTGTGTTTTATCCTGAGAGTTTTACGACTCGCTATCAATACATACGTTTCACGTGTTCTAGGCCGACTTGGACTACCCCTGTAGTCTACCACGAACTACAGAAATCAATTCGTAATCAACTCAACAGTATTCCATTGGTGCAGCTCGATCGGCTTCCACTGATTCCATCACGGCCTCGGCGTTTGCCCAAATCTAGGCTGTTAGTTGACGAGAAGACCCGACTGACTGTAGCAGAGCTCCGCTGGAACATGGAACACGGTGAATTAACAAGCATGCCGGCTAGTGCGCGGTTAGCGGAACCTTCGAGCCGCACACGAACCCAGTTTCTTCTGTCTCGGTCGGTACCTCGTTTACTTGCTGTTCCAGCCACTCTGGGTACCGCTTTAAGTGCATCGCTGTGTGAGGTAAGTTTGTAATTCATCGTTCACGTGGGTTCGGAATGTTTGAGACGCACGAAGTTTGTTTTAAAGGTAGTGAAAGGTTCGGGAAAACTGAAGAGTGTACTTTAGTTTTCCTCACCGTGTCATCCGAAACGGTTGGGAACGTTCTTCCGGTTTTGTTTGCTAAGCAAAACCCAATTGCTGTTTTTCTTTTCACGTCGGTTGCTCCGTCACTAAGTCATTCTGAAGTACCGAAAGAATGTCGTTAGCTTCAAAATCTTACTGCTGTATCCGCAGTTATTTAAAGGACACATACTACTTTTGTGTTCTCTGTGCGGGTTCACTTCTGACCAATGTAAGGACGTTAGAAAATGAAAAGCTGGACGAATTCAACTTCAGAAAAATAAACAAAACATCACGTTAACTGGTACAAGCTCTTACTGTGTGGTAATTTAGTCAAATCGTTGGGTAAAAAACGTCATACCGAAACACTGTTTCCATTTAATCTTAAGCAACTAAACTTATTCAAGTCATCTTTTTTGTCAATTGTTCGATTTTTAAGATAGAACTGCAGCTAATTTTGGCATGTGCCCCCAATGAAAGCCCTTAATTGGCGACACTGGTGAGATCATGGGAAGCTCTTACCTGTGCTTATCATCTGTGATTCGGACTGGTGCTTAAGTGCCATACAGCCATGAAGAAGGGAGTGAATCTTACTTAGCTGAAAGAAAAGGCAGGGAGAAGACCTAATATGTTCATTTGTGCAACGTATGTGAATTTTCATGGTTGGCTGTTTAAAATGGCAGTTGAAAACAGTTTGTGAATGAGTTTGTGAATTTTCGAAGAACTTCTATAAATCTTGAATTGACTAGGTTGTAAGCCGTTTTGGTCTTTTATTCAGTTATTTTCGTTATCAACTTTATTGATAAGTCGTTCAATTCTGTGTTTAGTTCCTCGGGTAGATTTTGTTTTTTATTAGGTGGCTCGATTCTGTCAGCTTACTGGAAAAAAACGAACGGTGAGGTTTCCATCTCTCGATCGTCACCGTAAGGCTACTGGGCATTTTTCACAGCTGCAACACTTGATCAACCTGTCTATCTCAGCGGCGTTTTATTTACTCCGCCAGGTTTGCCTTGATTGCTGTTGCTTCGCGGCAGCCTGTTCGAACACTTCAAGTGAGCTGTAGGTTCGAGGTGTCACGCTTAGATGCAGTCGGTCTCAGGATTGTAGGGCTTCTTTTTCGACTAAACGTCAATGTGAACACGGTCTTATCACAGAATAGTTCAATACTATTGTGTCATTGTGTGCTACTCGGTGGCGTCATTGAATTGTATGATGTGAATGGGAAAGGGCGACCCGTATGCTAAAATTACTGGCCATCCTCATTGTCCTAAATGTGATGGATTATCAAACTGGAGGTGTGACTATTTTAACTTTTGGCGGAACACTTCAACGCGTTGGGGAGTTACGTCCCAAATTCCATAGCGAACGGATCGGGGACGGCATGAGTGAGCGGATGAGCCATCGCCCCAAGAGATCGGACTAACGGACGAGATATAGCGGACAAAATGGGATGAATGGCCAGATCGGAACGCGATTATTCCAACATTCGTTGGAACATCTCAACACGGTCACTAAATATGGCCGAAGTCCGCAGCAGATGGATTGTGGACAACACGAGCGACCGGACAAGTTATCACCCAACGAGATCGGACCAACAGACGAGGAATGGCCGGCGAACAAACCCCGACAAAATGCGTCGGCCACACGCAAACCGGGCAGAAGTGCACACGACGTCTGTGCGGAAACCGGGTATGTGTTGTGGACCGGAATTGTGGTTCACAGACACGAGTGCGTGCGTGGTATGGCAAGCAGCAAGTTGGATAATGAAGATTACTTTATGGAACGCCTTTTCGCTACAAGAAGACTGGGAATTGTGAGCGACCATAAAAAACGTGTTTCGCATGAACTTTTGTTTAGCACGGAAACTGTCCATGTGCGATTGGTTTTGGATGTAGGGCCATATCAGCCATGCAATATACTGTATACGTTTCGGAGTCGATTCACCATTGTAGGTGGAACACGAACTTCTCACATTTTTGTTGGAACAAAGCTTACCAACACCTGTGTATCTGCGATCTTAGGTTAAGTCTCTTCGGAGACCGATTAACACTTCTAGCGTTATCATAAAAAGTACAGTATGGCGAACAACATCATCAGCGGTTCATCAGGCTAAATGTGTCACAGTTTTTACCACAATTTTTCAAAGGAATCATTGAAGAAAGAACGTCAATACCTTCTGTTGTTGTGCGTACTTGACTGTAGTTTGGCATCGATTTGACTGATCTAATTTACCATGCGTTCTCCGTTTACCCACAAATGACTCCCTTGTAAAATTGTGAAGTAAGTCGTGGTTTATTTAACCAGATGATGAATTACTGAAAACGAGCTTGTTCGCTACACGATATTTTTAATGACTGCCCTGGGATTTTTTCATTCTGGTAGACGCCGAGATCTCAGCAAACAACAATTTTGGAGGACTGGAAGCAATCGTTTCACGCTGCGAAAGCGAGGTGATCCAAACAATATGCTAGTATTGGAACAGCGGCTTGGTGCCGGAATCTCCCGTGTGGTAATCAGTCTGAGATAAGTGAAGTTGAAGCTGGTAGAGACTGGTCATCATCATTATAGACAGCAATACGTCGGTGGTTCACATTGATGCTTAACTGCCACGCATGTAGAAGAAGAATTATCGAAGGAACACTGCTGAAAGACCATCACAATCAATTCCTGGCCCCAAACTTGGGAACTCCGGTCGCCGGTTATTGTGGGCTTATTTGTATGAAGTGCTTGTGGTAACCGACAGGTTCTCTTCATAGCAGAACTCTGCTCATTGGGTTAAAGCGATCAAAGTTCTCTACTGATGAACGCTACAGTGGGCGAAATGCTGTTGAAGCATGTTGTTTTAACCCATGGCTTACCACCGGCAATATTGATGAATCAGTAGCCATGCCTCGAAGGTGAAGATTTTCGAACGCGTACAGCAGCTGAGGATCAAAAGTATGCGAACATCACACGATTCGCAAACACATGGGTACATTAAATCCAACGGTCGGACAATTATCGAATGATCGGTAGCCAACAGAGGCGAATGGTGTTGGCCTGCTGAACATGCGTTCAGCGTTTCAAGTGACGTATACTATATCCCTTGGATTCCTAGTCGATCAAAACATCTGAGTGTAACCTCCTTGCCGAAGAATTGGTTGCGGAATGAAGGACTCAACAGAACGATTACTTTGTAAACCCTCGTGTCAGTACTAATCATTTCAGCGATTCGGCCAGGTCAGAATTTTCAATCTAAGAAAAAAGGATGTAATCGGGTAAGAAATGATTGGGGTCCGGCGTCAGAAACTTCTGTCTGATTGTAAAGGCATTTATGTGATACTTCCAAGACGGGATGGTAGAACAAGAACGCGTACGTAGCGTCATCATCAAAGATAGCAGTACACCAATGATTCTCACTGGTGCGTAACTGCCGTACAACCATGGAGAAAAAAAGCAAGCGCGAGCCTGGTGAAGTTTTACAGTCGTAAATTAACACAACCTTCATAGTCATCTTATATGTGAGACTCGTATGCCTCGGAGTGATTCTCCTCATTTGCCGGAACCCTGGCGATGACTGGAGTCAAGCTAATCACCCTGTGGTTTTCGCAAGATATCTTGACTACTTCCTTGAATATGGAGACTATCATCGAGTGATCCTAGCACATTGATGTTCTCTGTCGTCCACACCAGTTGAAACAATTCAGTCAAGATCTCTACTAACGCCCCTCCCACCTTCTTTGAAAAGTGCCACACGCGATTACCTGGGCCAGCAGCCCGATTACGTTTGAGAGCCGGAATGCAGTTGCGAACCTCAGTTTTAGTGAGCAGTCTGGCCAGGGTGCTACCTAGTATGTGTATGGCGATAACAGTGTTCCGCCCAGCGCTCTAAACGTCTTGACTTATGGATGGATGTGCCATCCATCTCGTTGATAGCTTCACTGACAGTCAGTCACCTTGGACTGGTAACATGGATAACCTCGAAGAATCTGCTAGTAAACCGTGAAGTAAAAACGGTCTCCATTTCAGTAGCGCTTTCTTCGGTAGCCAGTTTTCAAGAATGGCGATTAGGCAGTGTCTCACCTCCCTACGAATGTTCAATTTTAGGCTTGTTGGGTGAATTGTCATGAGAAATGTTCCGTCTGGCGTCTGACAACTGTAGGGACTTCTCTGAAATCCAGCGTTTTTTCAATCCGCGAGCTACCGTGCCGCGTGCTACAGTATCTGCTTACTGAATGGCTCGTGGGGTTGGGACGCAACAGTTATCAAGACTTTCGTCGTATGACCTATTCTCGTTTAGTACTTATGGTTTGCCGACGGCGCGGTTAGTTTCTCAACAGCTAGAAGTTTCCCAGCGAAAGTAAGATCGAAATGATGATTATCTGAATTTAGGTGTTTATTCCAAAAGCACCACCGCCCTGAATGGAACCCCACCAACTATAACTAACAGCTACATGGTCCCACTAAGACCAAGTCCGAATTGGAGAAGGGACACACCAAGCGTAACAATGCAGCAGACGATGTCTTACACCAATGACCAAAAATACCTTACGGTCGGCACGCAGTTGCAGCAGTCAACCACCGCTCTCCACATGATATGCTGTGGTGCACGCGTCAAACTTGTTCTTATCGGAGGCCTTAAATTTGGTTGACGTCGACTGTTCAGCGTCAATTCGGAAACGTGAATTTCTCTTAGAAATGGTCGCTGTTCCTCAGTACGTAGTGTGTATATTGATGGAGAGTTTAAGTGTAAGACCACTTGCGATGTGCTTGTTGAGTGACACAAACCTCTACCAACACCTCTAGTATTCTGAGCAATCAAAGATGATCTTACGATTGTGGACAAGTTCTCTCCAATTGATGTTACACTTTTGAACCGTCCTTGGTAACATCTCCTTCACATTCAGCTTTTCCTCACAAAAGGGTGGTTCTGTCTACGTACATTTTTCGGTAGTTGAGTAAAGAGTTAAACGGTTCTGTGATTGTTTCGTGTCTCCACTTGTGAGTTATCTCCTACACACACGTGCTATTGTCTGGTGGACACCTCTTGGTGAAACCCAACAGTGACATTGTGGTAGAATGATTCAAGTTAACCGCAACTGTTGGTGATCCGGCCAAACTAATTTTTAGCCAGTTAAACCCGGCTCTGTTTCTACATTGTTTCTCACAACGCGTGCTTGTGTTCAAACGTTTTGAATCATCCGCTCGAATATTTGTTCCTGTTGGCCCTGAGCGATTCACGGTTCTTGTGTTGAACAACTTCAGTGGCGCACTATTCTGGCACGCAGTTCTCGTTTTTATCCGTGTGGTACCAGAGCGTTTAACAAGATTCACCACACTCTTTGAAGTTAACATTTCAAGTGTTGTATGAGTTGTGTTTTTCGGCATGTCATGACGCATCTGTTTGCTGTCCCTCAGAATCTTGAGACGAGATTCCCCAAAATTCCTGGATGCTAATTTTTCTACTGGCATCGCATTCTGTGGTGAAGTCTATGGGGACTGCATTTTATTCTAATCCAGATATGTCTGCTTCCTCGGACTCTTTTCCAGAGTCTGCTGGCTACGTATTTTGTTCGACATTTGTCAGTTTTGCTCATTTCTGTATCCTCTCACTCCAAGTACCGTGTGTTCCAGTTGCTCATTTCGTTATTCATGTCATAGACAAAATAATCGAGGACTGTCTGTGGCAGTCACAAGATGCCGGCGTGGACCTCCTACCTAATGAAGGACGAATGATTGGTCTTGGTTATGCTGACAAAGTGTTGCTGTTCGACACTCTCCAAACAGCACAAACTATGTAAGACGCTATTTCGCGTTCTGCTAAGTAAATACTTCGGAGTGCGCTTCGCAGTCTCAAAATGCGAAGTGCTTCTGCAAGGTCGCTGTGATTACGTGGGTTTAATGTTAGATGGTGGAACCATGAAGGTTGTTGACCGGTTTGTATACCTGGGAAGCTGCATCACTGGCGGCGGCGGAAGTGTAGAGAACGAAGCAGAAGCGCGTATCTCTTAGGTTTGGATGGTGTTCGCTAATCTGGGGCACCTGTGGCGACAAAGACGTATCTCTCTGATGCTTACAGGTCACGTACATAAGGCAGCGGAACTTGGCCACTCAGTTTGAATGATATAGACCGTCTTCAGGTATTTGACCACCGATGCCTGCGTTCCAGTGCTCCTATCGGGTGGCACCAACGAGTAAGCAACAAGTAGGTTAAGAAGCGGGTGTTTGGCATTGATTGGCATACAAGTTATTTTGTTCACACCTTACATTTTCAGTTTTAAATGGTTAGGTCATATAATAAGGATGCCAGCTAGTCGTGTGCCACACCGGGCACTCTTTGTGGACGGTGCGGCCGAGGGGCGCAAGGTGTGGGGTGGACAGAAGTTGACTTGGCGTAGAGAAATGAAATCGTTCATCAAAAGTTTGGCCACTGTAGATCAGGTTCATCTCTCGGGCTGGGGCCCTCGCGACTCACAGAGTCGGTGGCTGGAGACCCTAGGTGAGATGGCGGCTAATCGAGTTCAATGGCGTGTATGTTGTCAATGTTTGTCGCAGTAGATTGTGAATTGAGTGCATTTAATGACGCGGGGTAGTGAAAGCCGTAAGGAAGCTGTTTTGCTGATGGCGCCTTACTCTCACTTGTAGCTCGGTTGTTTGTTTGCAAGGTGTAGGCACCTTGATGTTGAATGTTTGAATATGGACGTAATTGGTTTTTAGTGGTCAGGTCCTTCTCAGTCTCCTTCTTTTTCCTTCTCTCTTCCTATATTGGGTTTGGTTTTTCTTCATGGTTTTGTGGCAGTTAAGCATCAATAAGTACCATTGATATATATGGATGTCTATGATGTTGATTAGAGCTATGCAGTTCACATATATGCACCATCCTCTTTTTTTACTTTTGCTGAATCCCTTCAACTGACACTTTTCAATCCTTTCCTCTCAATCGTTTATCGACCCGTGACAAATGCCACTTCAAAATACTTATCGTTACTCAGTGCCTACTTCATTTGGGCAACATGTTTCTCCTTCGAAAACTCCGGTTGCTTATATCATTCTGCACCAATGTGTACACGTGGGGTGTCTTCTTTCCTGTTTGTCTCACTTAGCCGCCATACCGCCTCGGTACTTATTGGGCCACACAAACAATGCTGAGATAAGTCTTGCTTTTCATTTTGAAGAGCGAATTATGTCTCTTTCCGGTTCTTATAAAACTGTTTCGGATTCACTTGATGAATATTTTTAACCAATAACTCACCTCTGCGACACATGACTTATGTTTCTTACTTCAGCTTGTGTCCACATGCGGTCGCTTCAGCATTTACTTCCTGACCACCTAAGACAGAAGTGGCTAGACACCATGGTAAACCCTGTTTTTATTCTGGACATTGTAATCTG
Source organism: Paragonimus westermani (assembly GCA_008508345.1). Taxonomy (NCBI): domain Eukaryota; kingdom Metazoa; phylum Platyhelminthes; class Trematoda; order Plagiorchiida; family Troglotrematidae; genus Paragonimus; species Paragonimus westermani. The sequence continues at coordinate 43,368 of QNGE01004440.1, forward strand.
TTTTCTATGTATCCTCGTTCACAACACCTTTTCCCTTGCAGCTTTGGTGCAGGCACCGTCGATTTGGTGCAGAACAGGTGGACGCCTTGGGTCATGATTCTGAAATGCAGCTGCTCGCCGCTGCAAGTAACCGCTCAGGACACCAGTATCCACCGACTACTGATCGCCCGGATCGATTGACTGAAGAAACAGAAGCATCTTTGGAACAGCGACGAGGTGATCAGCAAACCATGTCGCTGGGACCCTCTGGCTCCTTGTTAGGCTCTAGTAATCCATTAGAGTTGACAGTAAACCAGGTAAGTATGCATTTTCGTTTCACTGTTCTTCCAGACGTGATTTCTGCCTACCGCATTTGCTCAATCGAGTTTTTCGATTGACACCACGACTCCTGTACTGCTGAATACTGTGGCTTCACAAGCCATTCTGACGAAAGTATTTTGTTGGGGTTCAAACATTTGGAAAATGTCAGCATATTTGGTAACCTTGATTGGTTATTTTGCGATTCATTTGCTTACCACGCTTGACAGTCAGATTTCAGGCTTTTCGATATCGAATTTTATGATACTTCATCTTACGCATTGATGATATTACCCAGTTTGAGGCAGAACCGTTTCTCAGTCAGAACACCAAATTCGCCTGGCTACTGAACGCCAGATTTGTAGCTAATCGCTCATCTTGCATCCATTCTTTGTGTAATCGCTAATTCAAAATGTGAGGACGACAGAGTAGCGAACAAGGCTTGTTTTCTGTGTTTGATCATCATGCTAATTACAACACAATAAATATGAAAACAGTGACTAGTATGAGTCAGAAAAACGGTCAATATAGGTTAAGGACGACGTGTTTGTTATCAGTTACGCAATCACTGTTCCAAATCGTGAGCTTGATTGATTGTGGGCCAGGGTTGGGCAATCGGATGCTGATGGCTTCGGCAACGGTCAACATTCGGAATCTCACCATTTTTGATCGATTCCTCGACACTTGGTAGACAATCCCAAAAGCATTTCTTACTGACAGAATGATTGGAGTCGGTCAAGTGAGCAACAATCGCGCTTGAAACCGTTTTAATCACACCACTGTTCAACCACGCAGGTTAGTGTTCACGCACGACAATCGCCTGTCGAAGTAAACGTACTGGCCACTCCAAGTCTGTTTTTTGTACACAGTTCGTCGGATTGAACCATCTTCCCTTCTTGCTATACCAACGTCCAAAAAATTTATCTCATCATTGTTCTCTGACTCCTTGGTAAATTTAACACTGCTATGAGCGGAGTTAAAAGATGCCATAACTCTGTTCATGTCAGCATTCTCGTTGATGGCGCAAAAAATACCATCAACATAGCGTTCGTAGAATGCAAATTGTTCGATGACCGCACCCAATTGGTTAGTTTCCAGTTTACTCATGAAAACGTCAGCTAACAGGGGACCTAGAGGCGAGCTCATTGCCACTCCATCTGTCTGTCGGTAGGTTGCATTGTTGAACAGAAATTGAAAGCACCAGTAGATCTCTTAGTTCATCTTTTGGGATGCCCACGTGTTGTGGTTACGCTCGATGTAATCTCATAAGTAATCAATTGTATCTTGTAGAAGCACGTTCGTAAACAGCGAGGCAACATCGAATGAGAACATTCTTTGGTTGTTTAGGTTCAGGTGCTGGATTGCGTCAATGAAATGAAACGTATCTCGGAGACTGTGTTTTGCTGGCTCCAACCTGATGGGTTCGAGCAGACCGGCAAGCCATTTAGCCAGAGCATGATAAGGCGAGTTGCACATATCTAAAATGGATTTCCAAGACAAGCCTACTTCGTACACTTTGGGCAGACCGTATAACCTAGGGATTATTGTTCCAGCGGGACGGATGCGCTCGAAAGTGGCCGGATCAATTATCCCCTTCTGTTTCATTACACGCAACGTTATAAACATCGCCTTCTCTATAACTGGTGTTTCGTCTTTCTCCGTACTCATCTTCATGAATTTTGAGCTATCAGCTGGTATATCGTTCATTTTGGCAACGTAATCGGTCCTGTCCATTAAAACAACTTCTGTTCCCTATATATAATGCTGTCCAGATCGGCTAAGGGAATAGTTGTCTTAATGAACAGGATCGATTACGTTACCAAAATGAACGATATACCAGCTGATTGCTCAAAATTCATGAAGATGAGTATGGGGAAAGACAAAACACCAGTTAGAGAGAAGGCAATATCTATAACGTTGCGTGTAATGAAACAGAAGGGGATAATTGATCCGGCCACTTTCGAGCGCATCCGTCCCGCTGGAACAATAATCCCTTTCTGTATCATCGGTTTTCGATTATGTTTCCTAACCAGTTTGGTAGCCGTTCCTGCCTGCTTGCTATCGTGGTGTTTAGTTCACACAATGCTCTCGGGAATTTCCTAAATCCTGACACGTGCAGTGTGTGTATTGTCTTTTTAAGTATGACTTGTTTCCCTAACTACATATTGGCGACTGACGATTTCACAACAGATCTCATCATCTAGTGTACTGTCTGAAGCAAGTAATTCGCTTTCACCATTTTCATTTAATTTCCTCATAGACGAAATAATGAACGATTGTCTACGGCACTCACAAGCTGTCGGCGTGGACCTCCTACCTGGTAAAAGACTGACTGATTTTGATTATGCTGACGACAAGGTGTTGCTGTTTGACAACTTTCAAACAGCACAAACTATGCTAGACGCTATTTTGTGTTCTGCTAAATACTTCGGAGTGCACTTTGCAGCCTCCAACTGCAAAGTGCTTCTGCAGGATTGTTGTGATCACGTAGATTTGATGTTAGATAATGTAGTCATGGTGGTTGTTGATCGGTTTGTATACCTTAGAAGCTTCATCACTGGCGGCGGCGGAGGTATAGGGAATGAAATAGAGGCGCGCATCTCTAAGGCTAGGGCGGTATTCGCCAATTTGAGGCGTCTCTGGCGACAAAGAGGTATTTCTCTGAAGCTTAAAGACCGTACTACTTTACGGCAGCGAAACCTGGCCATTCAGGGTAGAAGACGTGAACTGTCTTCAACTATATGATCACCGATTTTTGCGATCAGCCGCTGGTATCGGGTGGAACTAGCGTGTAAGTAACGAAGAGGTTAGAAAGCGGGTGTTTGGTAGTGATTGTCAAATGAGTGTGGTGGACAGAAGATGACTTGGCGTAGAGAAATGAAATCGTTCATCAAAAGTTTGGCCACTGTAGATCAGGTTCATCTCTCGGGCTGGGGCCCTCGCGACTCACAGAGTCGGTGGCTGGAGACCCTAGGTGAGATGGCGGCTAATCGAGTTCAATGGCGTGTATGTTGTCAATGTTTGTCGCAGTAGATTGTGAATTGAGTGCATTTAATGACGCGGGGTAGTGAAAGCCGTAAGGAAGCTGTTTTGCTGATGGCGCCTTACTCTCACTTGTAGCTCGGTTGTTTGTTTGCAAGGTGTAGGCACCTTGATGTTGGATGTTTTAATATGGAAGTAATTGGTTTTTAGTGGTCACGTCCTTCTCAGTCTCCTTCTTTTTCCTTCTCTCTTCGTATTTAGGGTTTGGTTTTTCTTCATGGTTGTGTAGCAGTTAAGCATTAGTGTGAACCACTGATGTTTTGTTGTCTATGATGATGATGTAGTAATTCACCTGTTTCCTCTCTTCATACTGATCTGTTATGACAACTATTATTTTTGCTCAAAATCGACTTTCCGGCCAAGACCAGCGGCAGAACCGACCCGTTTGCATGCATGTACTCGAACGTCGTCAGTCTACTCTGTTTGACCTGTGTTACATAATTGATTGTTGTTTGTGGCATGTGCCTATTTTCATATTACTTGTTTTCTAGTCACAGTAGCTGTGCTACAGTCGGGGCCCAAGAATTCGTCGTGTTCAACTTCTGTCTGGTTCAAAAAAAGCACTCGTTTTCAAGAGTTGAGCATCTTTTACAAATTAATTGTTTCAAAAAAGTAGTTCCACTTTTCGGTGACTGGTGGAACTTGGCGGATAAATTACGATTCCGATCACGTGGGATGCTGTTTTAACGTGACCTTGTACTGCGTTTACAAATTTGTATCCTTAGTTGACAGATCGGTTACTTCAGTATTAAAAGCTGTTTTTCTGCGGAGCTGCCTCCATCCATGTGCATGCATAACCCCAAGGCGAAGATTTCCGCAATCAGGATTTGCTGCCCTAAAACAATGTATTGATTCCCCTTGTCCTTCATACTAAGCTGATCTGCTGTTACGGCTGTACTTGTGTTCGCTCAGTTCCATGTTGGATAATTTTCTGCTAAGCCGCTGGCCGTTTGTATCGTCATAGAATGACGCTACGTCTTCTAAGCTTTCTTGCTTGTTTATAGTTGCCTTACATACACTTTCCACCGGTCATTTTGACACTGAGTGGGCTTTTGAGATTTCAGTTTTGGTTACCGTTCCATTTATCCGAAAGTTGGTATAAGCAGCGTTGAAATATTCATGTACAGCACACAGAAGATTGAGTCCCCATGTGACTGATGTTCGAACCACACTAATTACGGTTGTACTACCTATAGCCGGTATACTCGGGTGCTTTTTCCGGCTCTCAGTGTGTGAATCTTGTCAAACAGGTTGATATGTCACATTTTACAGCCTACTTCTCTACTGTCACTTTGCAAGCTAAAATCCAAATGTTATAACGCAGTAGAAAATTCATCGGATAGAAGTTCACTCGCACAACTCTACCAAAAGGGGACCTGGTTTCTTGACCATTTGTTGTTGGCTATGGAGTAAGTGCTATTCTTTCCAGGCCTTTTCCTTGTCGTATTGTTTACCATCCTAGTCTGACTATTTCACATCGATGGTTGCACGTGAGCAGACGATATTAATTCAGGACACTACTGCTGCTACTCACAACACAGATCCCAGGTGCAATGGATTCTGTTCTGTCTTCAAAGTCGCTTATTCCGGACAACGTGAACGCAGCCACTACTACCCCGCGTCCTACCGTAAGCGTACCAGAGCATGTGCAGCCAATCGTACAACCAACGCTAAATCTAACTGAGACGTTGTCCATCCCACAGGAACTGACAACACTTGTACCACTTCCAGAGGAACAAGAAGAACAGGTGCAACAGTCCGAGTCCATGGGTACGGTATTAGCTGTGTACGCCATTGACATTTGCAAGTAGCGTTATCTTATCTGGGTTTCTATTGCACTTTCCACGTATTGCTTGCTGGCATAGGGTTTGCTGTTCAATTTAACTGTATGATTTCATTTTAAGAAGCATGAACAACGACAGGTCAAGTTTTTGTGCTAAGTTGCGCTCGCTCTAGTCCGATCGACACTGACAACAGCATTTCAGTTTGCCCCTGTGCTTCTCCTGTTAGCACTACTGTAGATGACGCACATTGTCTAAAGCAGTCAGTTATCACTTCTATGCACCAATTCCACCGACACAGTTGACGGAAATTGGATCCATTTGTAGATTTATCCAATCTACCAAGCGAGCCATGTTTATAGAGTGGAAGAATGTTGATGGTCGTATCATCTTGTTTGAAATCCCCGGCACTCACCCGCTTTGCAAACTATCGGTGTGCCTATAGCCCTCTCTGAACGTTTCCCATCTGCGGTCTTTATGTCTTCAGTTACTCTGCTTGCTTCTACAATCATTCGGCTTTCATTTTGAATGTTTGGACGCAGCCTGGCTGCAGACTACAAGCAAATCCAGCAAGTGGCGATGTAATCGTATCTACCAGATTAACCGTTTCCACGACTAGTAATGAGAAGGAAGATTAATACGATCAAGAGCCAGTGTTTGTTGAACAACACTAAGATCCCTTTGAGTTCTTATGAAATATAGGCGTGTTTCTACTGTTAACTGCCAGGCTTACGGTTCATTGTTGTAGCATGTCCAGAGGTCTCTGAAAAGGCTTGATGCTAACATACAGCATGGTTTTTATAAGAAGCTCGGCTATTGAATCAAACACAAATTAGGCTATCAAACCAAGCCTCTCATTAGATGGACTCGTTTTGTTCACGAAATTATTTCCCACTGTAGAGTAAGCATAAAAATCTTCTCAGAGAAAGCGAGCGGTTCATTTAATCGAGGAAAGAAACGTTGGTACTTATGTTCATTGCAGTCTGCTTACTCTTAAACCCTGAAGTTGTTGGACTTTCACGTCTCTATTGTCTCCATTTCCAAGATTATTCTGTCAGCATTTTCAAGCCGAAATCTGTTACCGAGTCTGCTGCTGGGTTTTTGAACAACTCGTTTATCTCTAATCACTGTGTCCAGACTGTATGGGCCTGCCCTTGCTCTCAAGCGTGTAATCCTGGTGATCAGTTTAGCAGACCTCACTATTGAACGTCATTACAAAACCTGTTTGAGTCATTCGCTCGAATACTATGGTCCGGTCGTTCAAGGTATCCAGCACACCTTTCGGCTCCTTTGGAGCAGGTGTTCGTTGCGGCTATTTGTGCGTGGTTAGCAGAGACAGGACGTTCACTCGCCATATGGACAGCACGCATATTGGAGACCGTTTTGTGACTGGATAAAATCCAACGTCGCATTGCCTTCAAAGGATCTCTGGCATTTTATATTGGACCATACTGTCAGCTCTAAATCTACCACACTGGTAGTTCTACCGTCCGCCATCATCGGCTGCTTATTCATTGTTTGCACCAACTCATTTTGTGACTGACATCCACATGGTGCCCTATTCCTCTACCCACGAACTGGATACGTGTTCAGTGAACTGGGCTCAGCAATCCGGATAGCTGGGTCTGGTTTTAAGGCTTCTGGGGGAAGCTAATAGTGTTTCTATGCATGCCTGTTGGTCTTCATATCGATGTGAAAGTTCTCAATGTATCATAGATACGTTTGTTCCTTTTATTGGAGCCATTAACACTTGTGTTGATGTGAACACACTGCCACATCGAACAGCGTTCACGGTCAACGATGTTCGAAATCCGGCGGGTTACATCTGCCGATTTTGCTTGGCGTCGCCTTCAGTTCGTTACCGATTCGTTGCAAGACTATCTATGGGGTTTTCATGCCGTTTACAATCAATGATTAATGTCCTACACGACCAGCCCTGCTCAGATGAGCACTCCACTTTATACGGACGCAGCGCTACCCACATTCCCCTCCCAGATGGACGAAGTTTCTGGATCGTGAAGCACTGTGGTTAGTACACGCACATTCCACTCGATAATTCTGCCTCCTTTCCCATTCCACTGATGACGCAAGTCTGCAACCACAAAATGCACTCTCCTTTATGTCCAAATTTGGGAATACCACAACCGTTGACTACTTTGTTCACGAGTTCATCTTCATAAATTTAGTGAGCCAATATCAGATGGTTGTATAAATTCGATGTGATGAACACAAGCAAGCCTGTTGTCTTCACGAGTGGCACCTGAATTTTGAATCCTTTCTTTGAACACGAGACCAGGCATTGCTAATTACCAATCACAAACCGTTCAAGAATGCTGTTGTTTCCACTGTTTGTGTATCGCGTTCGCTTTTAGAAGAAGAAGGTGTAACTCTGAGGCCTCATCATGCTTCAACGGTTTACTTTGATAAGAAACTGTTTGTACCGCGACAGCTGCTTATTCAGCACCGATTGTGTATATTGATATTTTTGAGATTAGATGATATCATTCCGAGCGGGGTGACAGAGAAGCGCTTAGTCGCAAACATGATCCCAAATAAATATTTTAATACTTTTGACACTACCTCACAAAGTGCAGTGCGATTTCTCGTTAAGCGAACATCCGGTCAACAGCCATCTTTGCGCCCGCTCCGCTCCTCATAATACTGGTGAAGGTTTCAAGGTATCCTAGCGTTTTGCATTCCATATTTGAAGATAAACCCATTCGTGGATACTTGTAACCAGGAAGTATGAAGGATGGCGTTGGAGTTGGTCACGGGTCCCACCTATTAAAAGTTGTTTCAGAACTTTGATTGTTAAAAAAAGCACATAGACATCGCTTTGAAAACAACCAAGAATGTTTTCGTCACCCTCTCAACATCGTATGTGGTTCACCTGCTCGATTCGAAAGTTGAAAATCTTCCACTTTCAAGGCGTGTGGCTCTGATGCGTCAAGCGATGTTCAGCTTGATGTTGATATCATTTCACGAGACCCATCCATTTTGTGGCATCATCCCCAACTGCTTGAAGTGACATGTTTCGTAATTTTCTTGACATTTTGAGGACGAGGGAGTGGTAAATTTGCTGAATGAACAGCTACGTTATTCATTTCGAGCCAGCTGAACCGTTCCTTACAATGTTCAACTGAATTGTCAACTTGACAGTATCCATTGGTTGTAAGCTTATTAGTGCTGTCAGGAACATCTCTGGTAGCCGTAGTCTTAGATCCGGGCATCCATTAAGTTGAGTGTTTCTCCCGACACTTTTGGTGGATTTCCAGCACGTCGTGTTCCTCTTATCCGGTGTGTTCCATGATAACACAGTTTTGTGGTTTACGTGATTTAGCTACTAACTGCAAGCAGTGGATTAATTTACTCTACCTACGTTACTGATTTGTTTACTCCTTTCGTTCTAGTCCTGTTTCAAGTCTTTACATTTTGTTTATGGCTTGTCGTTTATCCCTTGTTGGCTTAATCATGCAAAATAGTACCCACCGCAACAGTTTTTCTACCATGACTGTAAGGAAAAATTTAGACTCCTATCTCGCTGCGAAAACGTAGTTTATTGTCATGATGTCTACTGGAGCATTTATGAGCTGGGTGTAGTTAGGTTGCTCAAACCTAGACCACAGCATGCGAGTTAGCTCGGACTTGAACTAGTCATCCTCGGATTCCTAGTTTGCCCTGTTAACAGGGAGCTGTTCAATGCAGCCGATTTGTCCTTAACGTTCTACATTTTCCGGTTGAGCTTCCGATTTCCATGTGGACTTAACACTTAGATCTGCGTTTGACTTCACGCAGTCTTACTCCATTTATAGTGAAAGTTCGAGTCCACTCGACAACCTGTTTGTAGGTTTAGACTAGTTGCCCATATCCAACTTGCCTTCAAGCTAATGCGTCGTGTGGTTGAAAACTTGACGTCACGGATTTCCATAACTGCCCATTGTCTAGTGATATGCATGTTCGTGTGGATAATTATGCTTATGTTGTATGTATGTGAACTGTGTTCCGATGGACATGTACTGACGAATTTTTAGTGTGCTGTACTCCCCAAATCGCGTTGTTTCCCAAACTCCCGAGTACAGCATAGTGGGAGTGATTGGCTTAACTACCAAGTCTGTTCCAAGGCGTTATCGGCCGTGTAGTTCGTGCTCTTGGTTGCGTAATGCAAACTTGCATGGGATACTTGCACCTCCATGGTAACTTTCGGTGGGTTAAGCGAAGCGATTCGTGTTGTGTGTGTTGACTTGCTGGCGATCTGTGATATCATCTGCAAACCTCTCACACAGTTTCGTACCATTGCCTCATTTCCCAACTAACGTACGTACAGTGCCCCCTCTGCCGGTAGAAGAACACATGAACGCTCATCCAAATGTAACCTGTCAGTATTCTACTATTGATCAGGTTTGGAGGTAAGCTGGTTCTAAGTCTCAAACTCACTCGTCCGTTTTCAAGTCGATTGCAAAAATTACTTGCCAACTCCAAAGGACCAGTAGATATCACCAGAATGTTAGGCCCGGCGGAGTGCACCAGCAAACAAGACGCTGCCATGGTATTCTCCAGTCTGCTACGTAAGTGTTTGCAGTCGTTTATCCAGTGTAATGTAATTGCTTTTTAGACCTGATCAAAAGAAAACTTGTCCGATCGACGCAGCTCGCTCCGTATGGACCCATCCTTGTTTCATATTATTGATTTTTATGGTTTTTATCCAGTCAATCCACTCTTCATCTCTGAATTTCCCGTGTTTTTCATCACCTTTTTATTCGTCCTGGTTGTGGACTATTGTTTTTGTGCGTTTTTAAAGAAATATTCAAAGGCGGTTCGAGTACTGTGGTTGCATTTTGCTTATCATAGAGGCGTCCATAGTTCTAGACGTGTTGACGATGGTAATCTGAACACTTGGTTCGCATTTAAGCATAAGTTACGGCAACGAAGCTCACGTGACCAATTTGCTTGTATAATAGCTTAATATTAGCGGTCTACCTGGGCACTAGGTTGTAGTCCTTCATCTCTCAGTATCTGCACTGATTTGCGGAGCGGTGATGCTGCTTTCTCAAGATCTCATCGTATCCGATTCAGTTTTCATCGTTTGACTGTTATCTATGCGAGTGGGAGTTGCAGTTACATCTACTACTAGATCGTGGACAACAAGAGGAACCAAACGAACTGTCACTGATGGAAGTTTACCCGTTACGTAACCAAAGTAATTGCGTTAGAAAAAACGTTCGTGTGACTTCGGTGTCTCGGATCTAGGATTGAACAGTGGATTGAATCGCGGCCGGTGCGTTGTTGACGTGAGCCTAATGATAACAATCGTCTTACCTCATATATTCTCATTGCACTGGTTGTATGGTGCACTCCCATGTTTTGAGAACACCTCCGACAGTTTACACTCTGAAAAAGGCTGAGGTTATTGACTGAAAATTTGTTCATGCAAGTCAGTGAGGCCAAACGTTGCCACAATCAGGCGCGTATTGTTTATATATATATGCACTGCCGGTAAGCAGGTGAAAACACGGTTACACGAATAACGTAGCATTGAGACGGGCAGACCAAAAGTCACATGTTTGACAAAATTGCGTAACCACGGCTGACAAGGTCAAAACTGATGGACAGCAAGGTGATCAGATTAGCAAAAGGGAGGTATGAACGGTTAGCCGTTGATTCGATCTCACAACTCTTTCGACAGACACGTTGACCTTGGCATTCAGTAGATCCCGTTGCTTGCACAAATACGGCAAAAAGCACACGATCTATAGACAAATGTGCTAGCGAGCCGGTAACCGGTGTGTTATTTTACCGTGATTATTTTTTCATATAACGGATCCTACTGTGGATTTGTAACGTCAACAAATGCCTGTCATACAGTTTTCGCCTCTTACACCTAATTATGTGTATATATACTTGTACCTGATATCTGATGCCACATGCTGAATACAAAAGTGATGTATCAAAATATCAGATTTACTTTATCTTATCTACGAACCTGTAAAAAAAATCGACGCTAGATCTGACCGTTAGCCCGTGTATTCGACCGAATTGGAGATATGCCATATTTGGTATTTTCACTCTTGATTAGATACTGGATTCTCACAATAATTGGTCGGTTGATGAGAACGCCCGAGTCACCTCTGAGATCAGCCAATTTACAGCTCATAGATATGTTTACGTGCTACATTCTGCTGCCCTTGCGTCCTGAAAGCTCGAAAAGTGTCTCCAAGCTAAACCTAAACTAATATTGATAGCTTGCCGTGGTACGATGCCCTTCTATGGAGAAATTGTTGGATGAATGGATTAGACACTAGGATCTACTGTTGAGCTTATGATGGCCAGAACGGGGCCATGTTTTTTTTAATTTTGGTTCGCATGGGTTTCTTGTCATTTCGTCTGCACTGTATATCATCATAGGGCATAATCACTGACGAAAGTTTGTTAATCACTAGCAAAGATCATGTAGTCCACGTTGCTAACGGTCGGTCACATCTATACTGTGCCTCCTGCGGAGCCTAGCGCATATGTCCATTACAAATCGGAACCCTTGGCAATTTGTCCAGCTGGCCGAACTTCGTACGATTTTTCCCTCGTCATCCCAGGCCAACAGTCAGTCGAAGCGAGGATAAACATTGAATCTGACCGCTACACTCGGTAAAGGTCTTGTCACTTATCCAGACTGCAGCACTAATAAACAGTGCGTCATAATCAAGAGGCCTGTCAGGTTTGTTTTAGTGACGTGTCTCCAACTAGTTACTGCATGCTGAACTACTGAGTAGCTGGCCGCTCCCAGTTTTCTCAACTGAACCGTGAGGTGTTGTTGATCATCTCTTACGATACTTATCATGCCGCGATAAAACACGAACATCTGGGTCAGGTTCCAGCGATATGTGCACGAGTTCGAGGCTGGGGGCCCAAGCTACCCGGATCCAGTCAGTTTGTTCGTTTTGATGGTCGGTGGTTCTCTGTTGACCTGAGGGGCAGTCATTGAAAACAGCGTGTAGCACCGCTCTTGGGGGTTACAGAAATTACCAAGAACATAGTAAACTAATAATCTAGCAGATCAGGATAAGTTACTAATTCAATGGTTTTATTAAGTAGGTGAAAATCCAATAACACTTTGAGACGGTCTTTAGAAGAGCAGCTAACAATCTCTAGTGGTAGGTCGTTCCAGTAGTTAATAACCCTATAAGAGAACTGTTGTCTTAGGAAGGTCCGAGGTCGAAGCTTATAGTGTTTCTTGTCGTGACCTCTTCGACTGCCATCACTCTCTAGGGTGAAGAATCGTTGCACAAGTCCTGTGCTAAAGAGAAAGTGTGTAAGAATTAAGTCGCCGCGGAGTCTACGAAACTCAAGTGGACAAATATCGAGAATTTCAGGGCGAGACTCGTAGGATAGATGTCGTAAGTCAGTGTCCATTTTGGTGGCTACTCGCTGGACACGTTCAATGGCGAGTATGTCCTTCTTCAAGCCGGTGTAGACGACTTGATTGGCATACTCGAGCAGTGGTTTTATGTAGACTCCGCAAAGCGTGTGAAAGGCGTGTTTATCTATGACGGGGGGAGGCTCTTTTTATCATCCCAAGAGTCACAAACCCCATTCTGGCGGCCAACTGGTGGTGAGAAGAAAAGGATAAACCAGTCGATAGCAAATCCTTGTCTTTTTTAAAGTCAATTTTCGTGATACCTATTACACTTTTTGCACTGTGTATTGCGATTGAGTTCCCGGAGTCTGGTGCGCCATGTGTGCACACTTGCTGTCGTTTAAAGGCAGACTCCAGTCATCTGACCAGCACTTAATACGGTCTAGGTCAATCCGCAGTGTATTGGGGTCACACGCATTCCAGATTTCTAAGTCATCAGCATAAAGGTGGGTGTTGCTAATGTAAGATGCAAACCAGTCGACTGTGTTTTCAATGCCCGTAACATTCGCGGACCAACTTTTGAGCAACTTAGATGCACCAGGGGACCGAGTTCTGCTGAAGTAGGGAAGAAAGCCATGCTTAGTCCAACAGAAAAGTTTGTTTGAGAAGAAATGCTCAGGGATGGCGCGTTTCAACAGACGGTCCATTATCTTGCATGGGATGCTAGTAAGGCTGCTCGACCGATAATTAGTTCAAGAGTGACGATCGCCTGCTTTAAATATGGGTGAAACAGTGGCCTCTTTCCAAGCCTCCGGAAGAGTGCCTGTCCGAATTGTCTGTTTGAACAGGTTAACTGTCAAACCGAGGGCCGCTTCTTTGAGGATCCGGGAATGGATCGCGTCTGGTCCCATGGCACTATAAGGATTCATCTTAGACAAGATGTCCTAAACGTTGGACACAGAGAGGTTAGCTGTCAGAAGTAGGTGTCGGAAGTGTCTCCTTTGGAGAATTGGATGTCAGCTTGGCAGATCCACATTGTAGACTGATGAGTAGTGTAGTGGACCTAAACACGGTCAAATTACTCGAGCATGAGCGCGGAGCCAAAATGTGGTAAAAACCAAAGTGAAATGACTCACAGTAGTTCGTGAAGGTGTGTTAGTCTAGAAATCCACTACACGGAATGGAATATTCGACGGAAAAGAACCGCGATGTTACTCCTAAGATATTTCCGCCGAAAACAGATGGCTGGCTCCGTTAGTTTTTGTCCTTCTCGGAATCTGTACGCGAGCGACACAGAACGCAGAGAAGACGCACAGCTCACGACCTTTGAAGTGAATTTTTTAATTATTGATTATCAAATCAATCGATTAGCTTGATTTAAACATGGGCTGTACAAGTTAGTTAGATAAAGGCGAGACGAGTGAACAAGAAAAATTATGAAGTACAAAATGCTGTACAGAACGCTACAGAACTCCCCCCTAGAGCGTTGACTGGAGTATGAGACGCTCGGAAAGAAAATGAATGGTATCAGTTTGTGTAATCTGCAAAACGAACGGGAAGTTTTCGTGTTCGTCCGTAACGTGTTTGTGTAGGAGGGGGATGAATTGGCTGTACATCGTCAGCGGGTGTGATGGATTCTGAAACTGTTTGTGAAGTTGGCGTAGTTGGTTTGTTCAAAAGACTTGGATGGGCGGAGGGGTATTCATGGCCGGTTGAGAAGGCATGTCAGAAGGATCTACATAGGCCACTTTCAGGCGGTCGACGCTTACTGAATCATGAGTGCCATTACGGTTGATGACGAAATACTTGTCTTTACGTTCGAGCACTCTAAACGGACCATCGTCGGGTGGCTGAAGAGACTTCTTTTGAGTGTCGACTCTGATAAACACGAACGGGCAAGTATGCAGATCTTCATGCATCTGGGTCGGCCTCGAGGTGGGCTTCAAATTACACATGAACAGTTTCAGACGTGTAGCGTAAGATGCTGGGCCTATTTCGCCAGTGGTTCTAGAGTTCGTAATCATTTCGGGCCAGATGCTGTTGCAAGGATGGCGGCTTTGAGTTGACGATGGAATCGTTCCACTAAGCCATTTGACGCCGGGTGGTAAGCGGTTTTCGAAAGTGTTCACAGTCGAGTAAGTGCTGCAGATCACGAAACAGCGTGGATGTGAGCTGAGAGCCGCGATCAGTAGTGACGGAAGCAGGCACTATAAGGATTCATCTTAGACAAGATGTCCTAAACGTTGGACACAGAGAGGTTAGCTGTCAGAAGTAGGTGTCGGAAGTGTCTCCTTTGGAGAATTGGATGTCAGCTTGGCAGATCCACATTGTAGACTGATGAGTAGTGTAGTGGACCTAAACACGGTCAAATTACTCGAGCATGAGCGCGGAGCCAAAATGTGGTAAAAACCAAAGTGAAATGACTCACAGTAGTTCGTGAAGGTGTGTTAGTCTAGAAATCCACTACACGGAATGGAATATTCGACGGAAAAGAACCGCGATGTTACTCCTAAGATATTTCCGCCGAAAACAGATGGCTGGCTCCGTTAGTTTTTGTCCTTCTCGGAATCTGTACGCGAGCGACACAGAACGCAGAGAAGACGCACAGCTCACGACCTTTGAAGTGAATTTTTTAATTATTGATTATCAAATCAATCGATTAGCTTGATTTAAACATGGGCTGTACAAGTTAGTTAGATAAAGGCGAGACGAGTGAACAAGAAAAATTATGAAGTACAAAATGCTGTACAGAACGCTACAGAACTCCCCCCTAGAGCGTTGACTGGAGTATGAGACGCTCGGAAAGAAAATGAATGGTATCAGTTTGTGTAATCTGCAAAACGAACGGGAAGTTTTCGTGTTCGTCCGTAACGTGTTTGTGTAGGAGGGGGATGAATTGGCTGTACATCGTCAGCGGGTGTGATGGATTCTGAAACTGTTTGTGAAGTTGGCGTAGTTGGTTTGTTCAAAAGACTTGGATGGGCGGAGGGGTATTCATGGCCGGTTGAGAAGGCATGTCAGAAGGATCTACATAGGCCACTTTCAGGCGGTCGACGCTTACTGAATCATGAGTGCCATTACGGTTGATGACGAAATACTTGTCTTTACGTTCGAGCACTCTAAACGGACCATCGTCGGGTGGCTGAAGAGACTTCTTTTGAGTGTCGACTCTGATAAACACGAACGGGCAAGTATGCAGATCTTCATGCATCTGGGTCGGCCTCGAGGTGGGCTTCAAATTACACATGAACAGTTTCAGACGTGTAGCGTAAGATGCTGGGCCTATTTCGCCAGTGGTTCTAGAGTTCGTAATCATTTCGGGCCAGATGCTGTTGCAAGGATGGCGGCTTTGAGTTGACGATGGAATCGTTCCACTAAGCCATTTGACGCCGGGTGGTAAGCGGTTTTCGAAAGTGTTCACAGTCGAGTAAGTGCTGCAGATCACGAAACAGCGTGGATGTGAGCTGAGAGCCGCGATCAGTAGTGACGGAAGCAGGCACTATAAGGATTCATCTTAGACAAGATGTCCTAAACGTTGGACACAGAGAGGTTAGCTGTCAGAAGTAGGTGTCGGAAGTGTCTCCTTTGGAGAATTGGATGTCAGCTTGGCAGATCCACATTGTAGACTGATGAGTAGTGTAGTGGACCTAAACACGGTCAAATTACTCGAGCATGAGCGCGGAGCCAAAATGTGGTAAAAACCAAAGTGAAATGACTCACAGTAGTTCGTGAAGGTGTGTTAGTCTAGAAATCCACTACACGGAATGGAATATTCGACGGAAAAGAACCGCGATGTTACTCCTAAGATATTTCCGCCGAAAACAGATGGCTGGCTCCGTTAGTTTTTGTCCTTCTCGGAATCTGTACGCGAGCGACACAGAACGCAGAGAAGACGCACAGCTCACGACCTTTGAAGTGAATTTTTTAATTATTGATTATCAAATCAATCGATTAGCTTGATTTAAACATGGGCTGTACAAGTTAGTTAGATAAAGGCGAGACGAGTGAACAAGAAAAATTATGAAGTACAAAATGCTGTACAGAACGCTACAGAACTCCCCCCTAGAGCGTTGACTGGAGTATGAGACGCTCGGAAAGAAAATGAATGGTATCAGTTTGTGTAATCTGCAAAACGAACGGGAAGTTTTCGTGTTCGTCCGTAACGTGTTTGTGTAGGAGGGGGATGAATTGGCTGTACATCGTCAGCGGGTGTGATGGATTCTGAAACTGTTTGTGAAGTTGGCGTAGTTGGTTTGTTCAAAAGACTTGGATGGGCGGAGGGGTATTCATGGCCGGTTGAGAAGGCATGTCAGAAGGATCTACATAGGCCACTTTCAGGCGGTCGACGCTTACTGAATCATGAGTGCCATTACGGTTGATGACGAAATACTTGTCTTTACGTTCGAGCACTCTAAACGGACCATCGTCGGGTGGCTGAAGAGACTTCTTTTGAGTGTCGACTCTGATAAACACGAACGGGCAAGTATGCAGATCTTCATGCATCTGGGTCGGCCTCGAGGTGGGCTTCAAATTACACATGAACAGTTTCAGACGTGTAGCGTAAGATGCTGGGCCTATTTCGCCAGTGGTTCTAGAGTTCGTAATCATTTCGGGCCAGATGCTGTTGCAAGGATGGCGGCTTTGAGTTGACGATGGAATCGTTCCACTAAGCCATTTGACGCCGGGTGGTAAGCGGTTTTCGAAAGTGTTCACAGTCGAGTAAGTGCTGCAGATCACGAAACAGCGTGGATGTGAGCTGAGAGCCGCGATCAGTAGTGACGGAAGCAGGCACTATAAGGATTCATCTTAGACAAGATGTCCTAAACGTTGGACACAGAGAGGTTAGCTGTCAGAAGTAGGTGTCGGAAGTGTCTCCTTTGGAGAATTGGATGTCAGCTTGGCAGATCCACATTGTAGACTGATGAGTAGTGTAGTGGACCTAAACACGGTCAAATTACTCGAGCATGAGCGCGGAGCCAAAATGTGGTAAAAACCAAAGTGAAATGACTCACAGTAGTTCGTGAAGGTGTGTTAGTCTAGAAATCCACTACACGGAATGGAATATTCGACGGAAAAGAACCGCGATGTTACTCCTAAGATATTTCCGCCGAAAACAGATGGCTGGCTCCGTTAGTTTTTGTCCTTCTCGGAATCTGTACGCGAGCGACACAGAACGCAGAGAAGACGCACAGCAATTTCTCGACTTATAAGAGCCATCCGACCGTGTGATTACTCCGAAATACCTACCAAGAAACTTGAAGATTGCATGCTCATACAACAGTTTATAATTGGCGTGAGAAATGAGAAAATTCGTGAATACCTTATGACTGAGGACGCATCCAAATTGTCTTGGGAAAAGGCCTGTGAAATGGTCCGTATTAAAGGACAAGTTCGATCACAGTGTGAATTGTTCCCGAAGTCGCCACAAGAGACGCTCGAAAATAAAATGAATGGTATCAGTTTGTGTAATCTGCAAAACAAGCGGGAAGTTTGCGCGTTCGTCCGTAACGTGTTAGTGTAGGAGGTGGATGAAATAGCTGTACATCGTCAGCGGGTGTTACGGATTCTGAAACTGTTTGTGAAGTCTGCGTAGTTTGTTTATTCAAAAGACTTGGATGGGGCGGAGGGGTATTCATGGCCGGTTGAGAAGGCATGTCAGAAGGATCTACATAGGCCACTTTCAGACTGTCGACGCTCAGTGAATCACGAGTGCCATTACGGTTGATGATGAAA
>QNGE01004441.1:0-43137 GCA_008508345.1 Paragonimus westermani
GTCGACACAAGCTGGTGATATCCTACATGATATTTCCACTGGCCCATTGTCTCTTGCTTCTATCGACGTACCATTTTTAACTACCTTCACTGTTTATCTCACCCTGACAAACGTAGCATACTGAATTTGGTCGTAAAATGTCCGCTTGACTCTACAAAAAAAGCCGTTTGCCTCTGGTCTCGACAGTGTCGACTGTCAATGGAGTACAGTATACAGACATACAGTTGCTTCACCTAATACGTGCTCCCGGCCCGACATCTGTTTTTCACACGCCCACCTTGATATCGTTGGTCCACTACCATCCTCCGACAATTTTACTTATATACCGATTGCAATCGATCACTCTGCCTGCTGGCCTTCGGCAGTACCTGTTAGGGATTTTACGACGAAGACAGTTGCCAAAACCTTCTTGGAACATTGGATCGTCAATTTGGGCGTGCCATCCACAATCACTACTGATTGAGACATCCAGTTTCGATCTTCTCTTCTTCGTGAATGCTCGTTTGGCCGTTCATGCATTAGAACGAGAACCCATTATCCCTGTGCTAACAGACTAACCGTGCGTTCCCACCAACAACTAAAGGCGTCGATAAACATCCAATTCAACTCGACAAAATGGAGTGCGCGTCTGCTGCCTATTCTTTCTAAGATCCGGTCTGCCGCTAAACAGAACTGATTCAACTCCCAGACTATATTTTGCATTTATGCCAGCAATTGTCCAATCTTTGTTTCGCACCAACCCGCGGACATTGGCGCCGAGAGCAACAATTGCCGAACTTGCTCAAACGTAAATGTGTTCGTGCGCCAAGATTCCATCAAAAACCACTACAACCACTATACCTAAGTCCCTTCAAATCAATCAGGCGTGGCGAAAGCATTCTCATTATTGAGAGGCTTCGAGGAAACTAACCCACGTTCACCAATTGATTGAAACTGGCTCACAAAGATGAGGAAGTTGTCTTGCCCGATCCAATGTTGAATACAAGCATCCCTTCCTCACCCTCTGTAGTACCACACTTGCCTGTAGCTCAAACCCCTGCGCTGCCGAACAGCGCACAGTATGTTGAGAGCGGTTTGTACACTAGCCAATACACTTGATAGATATGTGATATTGTTATCCAGCTTTTTCTATTACTGTTCCTTCTCCATGATTTCGACCTGTCAACGCTCTGCAGGGGAAGCACTGTGGTGTTCACAGTTAACAACTATTTTTTGTGAGTTGTTTTCTTACGTACTGTACACATCCTCTTGTCAACTTCATCTGTACCGTTCTTTGATAGCAGAAGAGTCATTTTTGGGTTTCATCGGTCACCACAACAGTGAACAGATATTCCCACACACCGCTTCCCTCTTCTCATTTCTGAGTAGATTGTTGGTTGACAGATCGGTTACTCAGTGAAACATTTTAACTCTGCGTATTCACTGATCTTCCAATGCCCAAAGTCTGCCCTCTACATGGCGTGTAGTATTATTTATCCGAGGTCATTTGAGCTTACTTTCTGACGTTGTCTTCCTTCTGTGTATGGTGACCTCTCCAACTCGGCAGAATTCAGCGTGTCACCGAGTCGTTCTGTTTATGTTGTTAGATCATTCGCTTTGTTCTCACGCACACTTCTGTCACAGTTTTCTGGTGTTATTGTATTCCTGGTTGTGATGTCATTCACTTGCTTAGATGACCACATTTGAGTAAATCTGAGGATTTTTGTTCTCGGCGCCAATGTCCGCGGGTTGGTGCGAAACAAAGATTGGACAATTGCTGGCATAAATGCAAAATATAGTCTGGGAGTTGAATCAGTTCTGTTTAGCGGCAGACCGGATCTTAGAAAGAATAGGCAGCAGACGCGCACTCCATTTTGTCGAGTTGAATTGGATGTTTATCGACGCCTTTAGTTGTTGGTGGGAACGCACGGTTAGTCTGTTAGCACAGGGATAATGGGTTCTCGTTCTAATGCATGAACGGCCAAACGAGCATTCACGAAGAAGAGAAGATCGAAACTGGATGTCTCAATCAGTAGTGATTGTGGATGGCACGCCCAAATTGACGATCCAATGTTCCAAGAAGGTTTTGGCAACTGTCTTCGTCGTAAAATCCCTAACAGGTACTGCCGAAGGCCAGCAGGCAGAGTGATCGATTGCAATCGGTATATAAGTAAAATTGTCGGAGGATGGTAGTGGACCAACGATATCAAGGTGGGCGTGTGAAAAACAGATGTCGGGCCGGGAGCACGTATTAGGTGAAGCAACTGTATGTCTGTATACTGTACTCCATTGACAGTCGACACTGTCGAGACCAGAGGCAAACGGCTTTTTTTGTAGAGTCAAGCGGACATTTTACGACCAAATTCAGTATGCTACGTTTGTCAGGGTGAGATAAACAGTGAAGGTAGTTAAAAATGGTACGTCGATAGAAGCAAGAGACAATGGGCCAGTGGAAATATCATGTAGGATATCACCAGCTTGTGTCGACATCTCGGCGCCAATGTCCGCGGGTTGGTGCGAAACAAAGATTGGACAATTGCTGGCATAAATGCAAAATATAGTCTGGGAGTTGAATCAGTTCTGTTTAGCGGCAGACCGGATCTTAGAAAGAATAGGCAGCAGACGCGCACTCCATTTTGTCGAGTTGAATTGGATGTTTATCGACGCCTTTAGTTGTTGGTGGGAACGCACGGTTAGTCTGTTAGCACAGGGATAATGGGTTCTCGTTCTAATGCATGAACGGCCAAACGAGCATTCACGAAGAAGAGAAGATCGAAACTGGATGTCTCAATCAGTAGTGATTGTGGATGGCACGCCCAAATTGACGATCCAATGTTCCAAGAAGGTTTTGGCAACTGTCTTCGTCGTAAAATCCCTAACAGGTACTGCCGAAGGCCAGCAGGCAGAGTGATCGATTGCAATCGGTATATAAGTAAAATTGTCGGAGGATGGTAGTGGACCAACGATATCAAGGTGGGCGTGTGAAAAACAGATGTCGGGCCGGGAGCACGTATTAGGTGAAGCAACTGTATGTCTGTATACTGTACTCCATTGACAGTCGACACTGTCGAGACCAGAGGCAAACGGCTTTTTTTGTAGAGTCAAGCGGACATTTTACGACCAAATTCAGTATGCTACGTTTGTCAGGGTGAGATAAACAGTGAAGGTAGTTAAAAATGGTACGTCGATAGAAGCAAGAGACAATGGGCCAGTGGAAATATCATGTAGGATATCACCAGCTTGTGTCGACGAAGGACGGTAGTCAGTGATAAGGAAGCCCCTATGGCATCCATGAGAACCCGAAGTATCTGAAATGTAATACAATGGCCAGCTCTAGGATGTTTTGTTCGGCCACTGGGATGTAACAGTAGACGCGCGCTGAGTTTAACTGAAGGAAAACGGTAGCGGCAGCCAGTCTCAGGTAAAAAATCTTGGATGTACAGTACAAGGTAACTTCCCCTTATTGTAGAATATTTGAAGGAACAATGGTCATCGCATGGTTTACGATTGTCGAGGGGATTCGTTGGTGCTATGTGCAGTGCTGTCAAAGGGAGCTTTTTGAATGTCGAGTTATGCCTCACTGAATCACATGTTCAAGTTATGTTTTGGCTATTTTGAGGTTACCTGGATGTACGCAGCGTGAGAGAGATAAGATTGTAAGGCTGCGTGTAGTAAGTTGGTGCTTCGAAACGTGCTTAACCGTTTCGGTATGCAAGCGAGGCCAAATTAGTGACGAATTCTTTAGTAGTGCTGCAAACGACAGTGTTGCTGAAAGAACAGACTGGACACCAACTAATGAAACCGCTGATTTGACGCCAATTACCGCGCACGCAATAGTGTTGTCGTTTGGCCTGCGCCCTTTGACATCAACAGAAAGGTTGAAATGTGACAGGAATTCGGTGCCGGTAGGTAATGTTTGAGCATCGGCAAGCAGGAATATTAACTGGGTGGAGTTGCCGGAGACCAAGGTCGACAGTGATTGAGAGTTCTCCGGGAGTTCTGTTGCGACTTTCACTTTCGGCCTGTAGGGCGCACTAGTTAGGCTGAATTCCATCATTCGGTCGCGGCGATATAACGCTCAGTTCGGCTACCGCGTTGATAAAGAAGCACAAACCGGTCGACCGGTCTATGATATGAAACCGGAGGTTAGTGCTTCCCTGGTCAACGTCAATCTTCTTCGATAGTGACTAGCCTGCCGATTCGACGGTGATATGTGGCGAGTATGGAACGCGCACGGCTGGACGCACTTTTTCGCTTTGTGTCGAAAGTTTCGATGGATGGTGAAAGTTTGATCTTGAGCGGCTCTCGAATGACCGTCTTTTAAACTCGTTGAACTGTATAGCCATGTTGTCCATACGACTGCACATCTCCTCTATCAAACTTCTTAGGATGTCACCAACTGCAGGGGCTGAAGTGGACGGTGAGGTAACAAAAACTGGTTCTGATGAAAACTTTTCAGATATCTTGACCGCGAGAGCTACCAATCCGTCGGTCGCGCTGTGATCATCCATGGCAGTCAACATGTGTTGTACATCAGATGGTGACTTTTCCCCACGACCGTCTAATTTCCGCGCACCCAACAAGCCTCTCATACCACACAGTTGGGATGAGGAGCGATTGCCTAGTTTGGCTGAGTCGAATAAGTCCTGTAACGATTCGGTCACTGAGTTTTCAGTGCGGTTTATGATTGTGTTCTTTGGAAGAGTGTGAGGGAAATCAAAAGGACCGCCTTACAACAGATCAGGTTATCAACAACCGGCCGGCAAGATTAACTTGTGTTTGACGAAGTAATGGGGTGAGTGATAGCCCACCGTTCTCAGGAGTATTTAGACTGCCTCATTATTCTTACTGAGAAACAGCATGGATTCCGGAGAGGGCGATCCCGTTTGATAAACCTCTCGCATGTTAGAGAGCGATGGGTGGAAGTGAGAGCTGAAGGCAAGGCTATGGGTGATGAGCTTCTTGATTACACCGAAGCTTTCGAAACGGTGTCTTATAATCATTTGCCCACCAAGTTAAAAACGTATGGTGACAGCTCGCCCATAATATACTGCACCGTAGACTTCCTTCAAGGCATGCCATTCGTTGTCAGGATTAAACAACACCTATCGGACTGGCTGTCTGACCGAGTGGTGTTTCACAAGAATCAGTGTTCGGGCCCTCGATGTATTCGATTTTCATCAACGACCTACTGGACCAGTTGCAATCGCCTGCCCTCGTCTTCGCCGATGGCATTAAGGTGTGGAAAACCATTTCTCCGTAAGAGGATGATGAAATACTTTAACAGGACTTCGACAGGATATCAAGATGGACAGTTTAGTGGAGCCTCTCTCTCCATTTAGAGCAATGCCTCTTTATGCGCCCGGGAGATGTTAAGGTATACTGTGTGGGTGAATGCTTGTTAATGCAGTGTAGTAGCGAACGTGACATCAGGGTGGTGATATCTGACATCCTAAAAACACAGGCTTACACTATACAGGCCTATTTCAGAGCTAGGATGGTGCTGGGGGAAATACGTCTATTCTTTGTTAACATGTCCACGAAAGTCATTTTTGACTGTGTCAGTCTCGTTTTCGTCCGAGACTGGAGTATGGCTACGCAGTCGCGTTCTGTACACAAAGAGGTGTCTCCACTTCAAAGAGCATAGAGAGCGGCCACGCGTATGTTTGCTGAAATGAGGGGCCTCTTGTATAACCAACAGCTAGAATGTCTGGACATGCGCCCCCAGAGTTACCGACCAATTCGCGGTGACCTTACTATGATACACCGTATCTTAAGTGGTGACATGAGGTAGAGCCCAGAGCAGATATCCCTCTTCGAAACGAGTACAGATTTCGGGGTCATCCTCATGCGATTCCCAAGAAGCCCCCAGGACGACTTCACTTTGTACTCAATCTGTTTTGACGGACCATCAATAGCTTTGATGCACTACCAGCGCAGATGGTACTGGTATCCAATGACATGGCCTTCAAGCGGCTCCTAGATGCACACGAGGTGACGCGCTAGAAAAGAGATTACGTAGCGCTCTGATTACTTCGGTGGTGGGGTGCTCAGTGAAGAGATTCACATAGTCGGTGACTCTTGCTTTCTATCAATGCCCAATAAAGAATCCTCTACGTCTGCCGCGACATCAAAAGACAGGGAATGAATCACTATGAAAATTTTTCTCAGACCTCACACCGGACCGTAAAAATGAGCTCAATTTGGTAAAACCACAGTCCCGGATTCCATGCGCCATAATCAGGTAATTTGAGAGCAGCGCTGTACTCCGTTTTAATACCCCTGTCCGTAATGTCGTCGAGAATGGTTAATATTACCAAAAATGTAAGAAAATGGGCTGTCCAAAGATAAGAGGGTTCACTAGACAAGGCACACACGAAGTTAACAAAAGGGTGTACACAACATGTACAACAATAAATTACAAGGTATATCCATTAACTATGAACACTTCATGCCCTATGGCGCAATATTCCGCTTGTATGTGGTGACCTTTTCAACCAAACGGTCTGCAACCAGTCAGTGAGTTGTCCCATTATATTAAAATGTCTTTCGTTTCTATTTGTATACGCATTTTTCCATTCATGTGTTATTGCTATAGTTTTCTGGTGCTGACTTGTCTCTGAGTGCCCTGCCATTTGGTAATGGCCTACAAACCATTGCAACCCACAATTGTCGGTTGCATATATACAACCCAGGACGAACGTTAGAAAGCTCCCAAATAGAACAGACTCTAAACACCGAGTTGAACGTGCAGCCAAGTAGTCTATGTTCCAATTCGTTCCTATTCACTTCACTGGTCGATTAGCAATGTTTGCACCATTTGCAACCAGAAACCACATAGACCAATATTTGTATCACTCTCACTTTCTTCATTTCACTAATTAATTTTGCCTCACTGGCTTCGCACTTTTCTCGCACATCGTTGGTTGATGTCCCTTGCGCATGACAGCCACCACTGTCTACCTCGGTGGGCTTTCGGCGCTTCTGATTGGTGTACATGGTACACTTTGGGGCAGAATTTTCAGTGCGTAGGTGAGAGCATTCGTTCGGGTTTTCCTATAGGGTTGTCATCTTGTGCGGCACACAGACTTCAGCTTTCCCGATTGATGTACATGGTCCATTCGGACACACATACACCGTCCTATGTTTTCCACTAAGGAAAATTTAAAACAATGTGCAAAAATACTACGCTGAACGATTGGATGGAATGGACGGCTCAGATGGGAGCGTGCACGAAAGTACAGGGTGCGAATGGAATGCGGGTACTTTGCAAGCCACAAAAATTACTCAAACAAGCTTACAGCAACAGGCGGCTGGCGGAGGCGGAAGAAAACGAGGACTCACATTTAATTAGACTAAGTCGAAAATACGCCAAGGGCACAACAGCAGATGGTCTCATTTAAGGTTATTAAAAGCACAGTTTGACGGGTCCAGTATGTTTTCTGCGGGTACAGGAGGTTTTTCAAATTGCAGATGACATATTGTTGGATTTTAGAAAAAAAGAGCTCGGTCTTTTACTTTCGAGTGCATATGCACTGACCTACATGTGGCATCTGCCACTGATGAGTGACGTAGGAGGCAGACGTTTTTGAGAACCTCGTGGTAGGATAAGTAAGATTTCTGGGTTCTCAGCAATGAGAAAAAATGGTGAAAAGTAGTGCGGCATTCGAACTGAGTCGATGGATTTTGTTCGAGGCGAGCCCTGAAATTTGCTGGAGTTGGTAGGAAAACGTGATCAGCGGAGAATTTCTACCCTTGCAGACATTGCCTCGTTGATCTCACACTTTGCACCACCTCCATGAACGTTGCGTTTGCCACGTCTGCAATATTCCAATTGGGTCAATTGTGTGTACTGTCACAATGTCTAACATTCGCTGTCGAGCACAATGAGGTCTACTTCACAGACTAGAAAAACCATGAATCAACAAGAAACGTGTATTATTACAACTCAGCTACCGAGAGAGATCCATCTACGACGTGTCCTTGTCCATATGTATATACGGAGTCCCACGGTCCGGGAGTTCCAACCAACCAGACATGGTCTAACGCTCACTGACCGCCGACCTCAGGTTCTGGTTGGTCAACTTCCTCAGCCCGTTGCACAAACGCGGCCAACCCACGTGTTCGAGGACCTAAAAGCAAGCGGAAGGGAGTATGTGTGGTAAACAAAATGAAGGCGCGCTACATGCTACTGCATGTCCACGCTCCAAATTTTCCTCGGCAGGATCAACACAACAATTCGTCTTCGCACGCTCCGATTTAAGCTTTTCCTCAGTTGTTGCTTCCGTGATCTAGTCGTGGTCGTCCGTGGTCGGGAATGGCGGGTGTTCAGCCTAAGTGGCCCTCGCCCCCAACATTGATGTTTGCCTATCACTGTAACACGAATGTCGGCCACATGTTTTTTCATAAAGAATTGCCATAAATGCGAGGCAAAAGTGCTTCAGGGAGGTGCCGGCCGTTCCACTGACCTCTGTCTCAGTGCCGCGGATGTCCTATTTGGAGGCCCAACGAATAGCAAACAAAACTACAGACTGACGATAAAGTTTTTAGTTAGCCGTGAAAGCGTTCCACAAACCTCTTTGTACCAGAGTGGCATGCTATGTTATGCACGTGAATACAACTTATGATCTACCTCACTGCGCGGGAGAACCCAAATTGGAACTTGATGTCGCAATCCGTCCAGTTTTTCACAAGTGTTGTGACCACTGTTTCAACCGGCCTACTGCTAATGGTGGCAGTCATAGGCCAACGCGTAAATTCCGTGACCCCGCTGAAAACGTGCGAGAAATCTTTCCAAAGGAGCAAGTTGCTCACAGTATTGTTGTGTGCGTGACTAAAGCATGCGTTGGCAAGGGCATGCGCTACTGACGAGCTCTAATCAGAGCGAAACTCGAGTCTAGTGCTTCTTTTTGGAAGAGGCTGGCTGAAAAGTCTATCTGAATGCGAAAGCTGCGATCAAATGTGGGTGATGTTCACTTTGAGAATAAAATATTGCCTGGACTCGTTATGGTATGCCTGGGGGTCTTACTTCGCTGACACGGTGTGCACTATTACGTCTAGAGGAGTGAATTTTCATTACTTGATGGCCATATGAAGCAGGTGGCAAGAAGCTTGAAGGTGGTGTGTTTGCCCGGATGAGATAACAAAGGAAAGTGTTCAATTACGGGACATCTGAAGGCTCCCTCAACATGGAGTCGTGGATGTTGTGCATGTGTCGGGAAAAACAAGCACGCTATTTTCGGCGAGGCAAGTGGGACCTAATTTTAGCGATGAGTTCACGAAATTTCAAAAAAGTAGTTTGTTGAATTTCATTACTTGCTAGCTGCTGGGCGACACGGTCAACTGCTGAATTTGGCGCATTCGTCGTGAGAAACCAGCAGCTTTGGGATCGAAATACAGACTATGGATGTTTTCAGTGTTATTTAAAGCTGCCTCAGTACTCTCGGATGTCTGCGCTAAGCCAGGAGTGAAAGTCGGGGGTTTGTTAAAACCATCCAATAGTTCAAATAGGGCAGGTATACTGACAGAGTTCGGAGTGAGACCGCGACAATGATTAACCCTTCCGATAAAGTGGCCTGGGCGTCTCGCTGTGGACGTTATTGGAAAAGATTTGGTTGCGCAGGGTTTTTCAAGTGAAGGTGATACATCTGGGAAACTAGTGAGGTGTCCGAGAAACTACATGTTAAATGAAAGACATATTTGCATCCGTTTATACTAACACTTTGGTCTTGAAACTGTTGCAGAATTTTGCGGACATATGCTCGATGCCATGTCGCTGGTTGGATGGAGATTAATACACTAGACACCCAGATATATGCAAAGTCTAATCCACGCAGCAGTTCGTCAGCTGAACGCTGACGGGCCTCGCCGCATTACATGGCTCCGGTTGCATATGGAGAAGTTCACACAGTCCAAATGTCGTGGTGATCGTTGTTTGAGAGCGCCTCCCGGTGTAACTGGAATTTGACGAACAAATTCGCGGATTTATAGCACCGTATAATGGTCCGGAGTCGTTGCGTAGTTCGAAAACGGCGACGGCCTGATAACTCCCAGTCGCCGGAAGACTCTCTGAGTGTTGCGTGGAACTGAGATAACCAACTGCTACTTGAGAGCCGAGTGATGACTCACTGAACCATATGTTCAAAATCAGCCTGCGCCATCTGAACTTTCGCGGCATCAAGCCGGCGTGGTCTTGTGGGCTTAAGTGATCCTTTTGTGGCACTGTGATGCCGCGTGTTGTGCGTCACTGGCCTTGGAAAGCTGGCGGTTTAACAAGTTGAGAAAACCCTTCAAAGTCACGGAAGTTGTTGAGGGTTTCCTGAACGATAAGGTTTATATCAAAAAATCTACTTTTAGCTTAGACTGCTTGAACGGACAGAGAAAGGAAGCTCTCAACCAACCTGTAACTTTTTATGTCAATCACGTGTTCAACCTGATCCAAGAAATCCGCCTTGTCGATAGACGTCTCAACTTTGGTTAGGATGAACAACAACCGAATTTATGGCTACGCACCTTTCCACCGTAAGTGTTGATGCAGTTTCGATTAACCACGGCAGGCACATATTTCGCGAGTTTGATGAAATAATCCGTTGGAGATTAGAAGACGTGGGCTCCGGCACTTGTATCGACCAGGAAATTCGTGCCGGAATGCCTGCTCCTCTAGTGAAAACCTTCCGCTAGTAGTGGGTTGTCAACCACAACGGTCGCCGTTACGGACTGACCCTGGTGTTCGTCGGTGCCGGAGGATGGGGGACGGGGCTTAGTTTTTTGAGCTTCAGTGCTTTGTTGCCATATGTGATGATGCTAACAGCATATTACTCTTTCAAAACTTCCACTTAGAACGCCGTTCGTCATGTATCCTCAAAATGTTTATTTATCCCGTTAACATGTCGAATCGGGTAGGTGTGTTCAGTAAAGTTCCACAGCTCAGAGTTCTCAGCGTGATCTGGTATCTTCTAACGGAATTTGGAAACGAAGCGTACGGATTTAGTGAATTAACTTCCCATGATATGTTCTCCTTATCTTTGCTAGCTTTCCCAGGGTGATTCATCGTGCCGAACCCGTTTAAAGTTGCTATGAAGTCAACGGATGTCTTTACAACCAGTGTTGTTGTAAAATATTGTCTTCCAGCCCATGGCCACTGGGGGGCTACGCAACGTAACAGTTGCCGGCGTGGTCGGTTTCCACTCTCTACGGTGGTGAACAGGCCCCAGGAATTTTTGTTTTGCTGTCCCAAACGCGCGGTGACTGTCGTCCGCGGGACGTCACTGTGTCGTCCGATGGTAAGTTTTTCGAGAGAATTTCCACTCCTCGCTTTCACGTCTGTATGATGTAAATAGATGACATGCGGAAACTTTGAAAAGACTGCGGGGTGAAATGCAATGTCAAAAATACTACCACGATTTGACGAAGCTAGACCTTGGTATTTCGACAGGAATGCTCCGGTTACCGCAGCGAAGTGGCGTTTGCGATTTCAGCGTCCATATTAACAGGTCTCCACGAGGTAATGTGATAGAAGGCGGATTGCCGGTGGAAAAATATCGGTAGAGGTTACCACGTAATTGTCGGCAAAGGTCTGAAATAATCTACCGCACGCTTCAATGGTGAATAAGAATGACGAATAGGCAAGCAAAGAATATTCATATAATATCAAACAATATGGTTCGTCGACCGGAGCTTCCACTACGGCGATGGGACAAAGTCAGCAAGACAAACAATGTTCACGTAGGTGACGTGAGGAGAGGTGTATTTTGAGATAAAAGTGGTTTCGTCACAAGGCACAAGAATGAGCGTGCGCGTTTCGCTAACGGCCGTCGATACGGTCCATCTTGTCACAAAAGGCAGGCCGTGATTATATTGGTAAATGCCTTTGGAAAACGTGCGACAAGTACTTCACCATTCTCGATTCTCGATGCCTTCGCTCCTGAAAGCATATATACGGATTAACATTTTTCAGCTCTTTCTAGCATACGTCCGCTGAAATTCCGGTTTTAACTGTATGCGAAACCTGAAAGACCTCGATCGAAGAAGAAAATCTAGCAATTGGTGAATAAAATCTGCAAGAACTTCTTGAAATTGTGGGGTAACAAATCAAACGCGGTTGACAGACCATGGTTAGGCGAACTGCGGAGCGAATGTATCCCGGAGAGTATTCGATAAATATCTCATACTGGAGAGTCCCCTATGGCCCCCACATGCATTTGTCACAGTTGCCGTCGAGCCATACTTAACAGACTGAATCGGTTGCGCCAAAGCGATAGTCCTCTAACATAGCTTTACTGCTATCGGCTATTGCCAAACAATTGGCCAAGTATTGGAGTTGTTGTCTTATCCTCGTCGATCCCGAAGTCAGTGCAGACAACGAAGTAATTAAAAAGTGCGTCACTATCTCTGACTCTTAGGCTCTAGAGAAACGGGTTGTATCAGATCATGCAGCCTCATCGTGGGAGATATCCTCCCGGAAAACTCGGAAGCTGGGAAGGGTTGACGGGAACTTTTGAGAGCTTCTGAAACTGCTGCTCATTTTGTGTTCCGCCTTCCCCATACACTGGGATCTCTCGTTTATATGGGCGCGGAGACTAGCGTTGTTTCGTCAAAGGGTGATAACCACTAGCGCCAAACAATATCTTACATACTACATTGTTAGTGGTTCACTTAATCAAACCTACGGCTAAATCTGCTGGTTTTTGATCTCGGCCCTCGACTTCAGTATTCCTGGATATTTACTGTCGTGAGTGTACAGCCGCCGATGACCGGAATCTTGTACTCATTCTGCATTCACTTCGTCGTCAACAGGGATGGCTGTTAGTTGTTCTATAGTATGACCAATATGTGTGTAGATCTCAGTGTGATGAATGTCATTGAACATATACTTTCACGTCGGTTATTGAGGTTCAGTTTGTACACTTCTTGATACGGCGCGTAATTCTAATACAAGCGTGTGATTTTCGTCCATTTGATGTGTTCTGCTCAATTCGGATACACCGGCTACTGGCCTCGCATTAATTTCGATCTATTCACGAAATATCACAGGGAAGTTCACAGTAATCCATTCGGCCTTGCTAGATGGCCGTCTAACAGTATTCCTTCGATAATACCCGCGGCCTACTAAGCCGTCCAGCTTGAGACCACCGCTCAAGCGTGACATTCTTTGCCAAGCCATCACCAGAGGACTATATGCAGTTGCTGGTCCCGACGACTGTAGGCGCACAAACTCTGGGTAGCCAAGGAAGTTTTTGAGCACCTCCTACAACATAGTGCCACACACCTTCCCAAAAGCCCACAGTTCACGCTTCTACAAATGGTTCCTATGAAACCTGTGAACGACTGGTACCCGTGTGGTGGTTACCGCGTCTTCGAAAACATCAGTATCCCATGGTCGTCATTTAAGGTGCGTCTACATCGATCATATACTAGTCGACCGTGAGGAAGCCTAACAGCACGTCTAATATCTACAAAGTTGTTCGAATGGTTCACCCCATATAGCGTGATGAAAGACCTCATAAATTTAATATCCTAAGCAAGTTCCGTAGAAAATTTTGGACATCTAACCAACAGCAACTGTACCCAACCTTCAGCGGGAACAATCAGTGCCGTCAAGAATTATTAAGAGCCACTGCAATTAAAACGTCTGCGGCACATCTTAGACACAGTTAGTTACTCTTTTCTCTCTATTTCATAGTGTCCAGAACTGTGAAGACCCCCGTATTCATTTTAAAGCCAGTCCAATGCGCTTGGTTTTATTTACTAGGGTTAAGGCTTGGCCCCATGAAGCCAAAAGGCTCTACCCAAAGCAACTACGTCACCTCCTTTGAAGATAGAACGCTGGTCACTCGTTTTGAAAGCGGGCGCATTTTAGTCGGCTTCTGGCGCTGGGATGCAACATAACATGAATGGCGGAATTCAGCCTCTGTCTTGTTGCTCCTGGAAGCACCGGCCAACAAAAATACGCTACGATACTTTTGGTTGAGTGTTGCTGACCATTTTTCACGTCACAAAATACCTTCGTTATCTCCCGAAGCGTAGCATTCTCGTCGATCTTAACGATCATTGCCCACTCGTGCTTGCTTCCGCCCCTTCTCGACTAGTACCGTCATACAGATTCAAGACACTTGGGCGCCATCTCCAAATTCTTCACTGACAACCTTTTATTGACGACTCCAGTAATTTTGTTGCAGATGCCTTGTCATGTACGGATGCCAGTCAGTATTCGCAAATACTCTTGAGGAAACGCAGGCAAAAGAGACCCCAACCATTCGTTTTCTCATGTTTGCCAGTCTTACATACTTACTCTTTGACACGCCCTGGCACGTGCATCACGACTGAGCTTGTTACCAAACGCGTCGTTTAACTAGACCTTGATGAACAGTTTCATGATTCAGCTAATCAGTTTTCGACGTTCCAGCACAGGGAAGTGCACCGTCATAACAACGCCACACCTAAACTGTGTCTTGTACGAAACACGTTTAAAGTATGTGAATCTCTCTATCCCTCATCCTCCTACGCCTTACAAAGATTATACACATCTATTGGCAAAGCCAAACCCATTCACGCTTAATGGAATCACCGCATGCAGTTTTAATAGACCTTGGGTTTTGAGTTTTAGCGTCCTGGCTGCCGCAGCCAATGAATGCGCCCTCAGATACGAACGGGTAATCATCATTGCGTATATATCCCATCGAACAGTATGACTGAAGGTTTTTACATTTAGCTGAACTCAGCCTTAGCGACAACGTCGGCCGGTGACAACGGATCACGAGGTCTACAGGTTTTTTCTTCGGCTAGCAGAGGACTATGACGGAAGATGTTGATTTTGCCTCAGGGGGCTCGTTTGTGATTGGTAGTTACGTCTTCCAAGAGGAACTCCGTCCTCCCCTCCGACAACTCTGGGGCTTGTGTGACCTGTGTCACGGGTTTAAATGATCGTGTGTGGCGTATGTGACTCTCATCTTGCGAAAACTTTTGCACCAGAACCAAATTCGCCGTGGTCTGCACACTCGTCGTTCTGGCTTTAATTGCGTTGGCTTACTTAAGACGTCCGTGCATTTCGGGTTCCATGTCCCTTCCAGGGTGCTCGATTGCGAAAACGAATAAGTCTTCGCTGACAAAAATTGGATGCATCACCCATTAAGCGTTGACTGTTTGAAGTTCTCTTTGTTGGTAGGGGTCTCACGTCTCCGTCAGGTGTGCCAGACATTAACGACGTCGCTAGCCAACTTGCTTTAGACCCATCTACCTACCAACAGGAATTCGTTCAGTTCAACCAGTTTATTTGTTGCTTTAAGATGTTCCTTTGCTCCCACCTTCAATCCGAATTTATGCTTATCAAACACCCCTTCTGGCCAAATCGCAAGATGCTCAGTCATCTGTAAGGTTTATCAGTATTGAATTGTTGCCTGGCTCAGCAATCGCCGTCCTCTCCAGCCTAAAGCTCTGCCGGGGAGTAACGTGGAATTCGCCACCCTTTCAGCCCCTCACTGCACACTATTTTCATACGTGTTACCATTGTTGCACACACTATAGTGTCATCCCTGTGAATCGGTTTGCCTGACACCATGCCCCCTGTTTTTGGCGTCTCGTGGTGGTTGAGGTTGTCGTGTAACTTCGACGAAAACCATTTCAGCACGCCAGGGAAACAGGATATACTAGAGTCTACCTGTCACTCAAGGAGAAACCTTTCAAACTGTGTCAGATCTAGCGTGGGTGTGTTTGTTGAGAACAGTAACACTGAGGCACTATGCGTAGCTCTGTAGCACTGTCTATTTAATTTTCCGCTACATCAAAAACGCCAGTGATGCCCGTGCGTTTTTCACGAGGGGCGTTACTGTCCTGCGCGTGTTTGCCACCCGTGTAAATCGCAGTTAGAATCAGCAGTGAAGGTGGAGAGTATAGAGTTGTTTGAACAAAGCCTGGTAGGCATGTGAAGGAGAATTACCAACATGAGAATTTCAGGGTCCTACTTGTTGCATTCGGTTAGTGCCTTGTTTGATCAACCAAATAATTGGCTAGCATTCGGTGGGCTTGTTGCTTATTCAACCGTTTTATCTTTGTTTGATGTAGGCTTGCTGTATGTTTGGTGGCCCACCCTCACAAGCCCGAAATATGCTCGACGTTCAGAAAACCCCATTACCTTTTTCCTGGTTGATTGAAAACGTTCTATCTATATCTACTACAAAATTTCAATGAAGTTGTCCAGCGGAATCACTCCAAAAGCATACAGAAATATACGACTTACTTTGGTTCACTTCAAAGCTGCTGTCGTAAGCTCTGTTTTGTGTTTATCGCGACATAGTGTTATTGCAGTTTTTCAGACTGGCTTCATACAAGTCATCTATCATCCACGGTCGCGTCATCAGCCTCTGTGTGAAATCTGGACAGTCCGGTCTCTAAGTTCCCGTGAACCCTCAGTAACATGGAAACAATGACATGAAAAATTAATAGGATCGTGTCGTTCGCATATGGTGAACGATGCGTCCATCGGAGCATGCTTGGTTTTTTTGTAGGAAGCCGATCCGGAATTTGCCTTCATTCGTCATTACTGTGTACAGTGAACGGTGCTGAAGAGTTTTGCATAAACTGCACATAAAATGACTGCTTTCTACTTTATAACTATCACTACTTATCTGTTTGAACTTCCATATTGACATTATTTGACACATCTCAACCTTCATCTTCACCCGATTGTTTTAACGAGCTTATTTCCCGTTGACTGGTGGCTGGTTGTGTACTCCTGTTCAGCTACTCCATTTTGAATTCCTTTGCTGTATGACTCGTATGTCTGGCTGAGTCACATTCATGGCGCGTTAGTATGTTCACTGTAATTTCACTAAATAGCACCGTGTAAATTCCAGTCCTTTCGATCGTTTTCCTGACGTCTGAGTAAGCGTTGCTGAAACTGTCGAGTACGCGTTGCTAAGTGATTTACCTTAAATCGCAATAGAGATTCAACAAGGTGAATATACAGAAGTATTAAAGAGGTAACCACTTTTTTATCCAAATATGCTCCACGACTAGTTTGGCCCGGTGGTGGAGATGGTGGATAGCCGTCACCAACGAAGGATTGTTCTGATACTAACGTTTATTACGGGATTGCTACAGTGTATGGCCTTAGACGAAACGTAATCGTAGACACTCGCCACGGTAATTTCACATTTTTTCCCACATGCGCAATGAAAAGAACGTCTCTTCAGTGCTCGTCACAGCATCAGACTAACAAGCTTTCAACAAGGACTAAGCAAGAGAAACACCCCGGGTTTTTCGAAAGTGCACAGTTTTCACAGTGGATTTTTCGAGGCGGTTAATTTTAAATTCGCCCTGATGAGTAAATTACTCATTCACCAGCGGGCAGAGGATATCAGGCTAGCTCCACAGGAGCCGGTTGCGTAGACCTTTTCCAAAGATTCAAATCTTCTGACGGTAACAAAACACTGTTAGATTGAGTGTGGTAGCCTAATTTCTCTTCCGACGGCCTATATCCGAAATGTTCAGTGCGAAACAATGATTTTTCTGGATTGAGACAGTGCCTCTAACAAAGTCGCCGCAGATGATCCGCCACAGATTGCCATGTAATGGAGACATGGAAGGATTTCGAACCGATTTCGTCCGAAGGGGTGCTTGGACGCGATGAACAAATTGAGCCTGATCATGACATAATTTAGAGGCTGGAACCGGTGATATCTACCAAGCCCGGCCGAGTTTCAAGTGACCCGTCTTATAAGGGGATGTCGGGGTATCTGCCTGCGTCGAGCGTTTGACGGTGGTTGTGTTTTACAGAAAGCCGATGACCTCACTCTCCATCAGAATTTCCCTTCTCGTCGATCCTTCTTACATCCGAAGCCTTCTTGGTAGAGATTGATGGTCACCCTTGAAAAGACCGACATTACAAAACGTTTCTACCACGAACGTTAATCCTGATGTAATAATAATAATAAATATAAATATATCTTAACGCATATATGCGAAGCACGCTGGGTTATGCGCGATCACTGCAGATATTTACAAACCATACAAAAACGGATAAGTGATTAGTAGCACAAACGTGGAGCCTGCCTTCAAGAAGGAGGTGGTCAAAAGGCAAATGACTGAAGTTTATGAAACTTTGACGCACACAACATAGAAGGAGATGGTTTACTCGCTTCACAGATTTAGTCTCAAAATCTTCATATCGTTCACTCGTGAAAACTTTTTGCCTAGTTTTCGTTGCTTACTTCCCACTGATGGGCCGTTGTTTATTTGTACCCAGGTTTCATTTCGCGCTTGATCGCTCCGCCATTAAGAAGCTGTTGCGCATGGTCGTATTCATGCGAACCGTTAATCTCGGGACTTGCATATTTTGTGGATCGGATGTCAAGGTTTGATTTCGTTCATCCTCGCTCAGTTTACTGAAGCAGCTGCTTGCGTGAGTGTTTGATGATTGTTATGCGTTACCAGAACGTTGATGGCAATGCTTCCTGCCCTGTTCATTCCTTTTTCACCGGTTCCTTTCCTTACGCTGAAATTCTTTATATTGGTTACCAGCCTTTCTTGCAGTCTGACACTACTACTCAAGTTACACGCGTGACAGACCATTTCTCCCATAAATGTTGATCTTGATGTATTAGTAAATCTTCATACCGTTTGCTTGTAGAAACTTGTTTCCGCGTAGTTCTTCTTCCTTACCTTTCCTTGCCGGGCCTTTGTTTATATGTACCCTGGTTTCATTTCCGCTAGACCGCTTCGCCATCACGTGACTGTTGCAACTGATCATATTCACGAGAACCGTTATTCTCGGTACTTGCATATTTGGTTGATTAACTATCAGGGGTTGTTGTCGTTTTCCACTATTTGGTTTATCATATTGTTTTTTGAACATTAGCACCTTACTGATAAGAAACTCGCCAATACCACCGTCTTCCTTTTTGGATCTGAATCGGTTGCTCGACGGGCTCGAAGTTTATAGACTCCAATTACTTACAGACGCGACTATCGTGGACACAGCATATTGATAGACGTTGCGTGAAGACTATGCGTTGCTAGAACAACCACTAGACCTAACTTGGCACCTTATTAATGAAACACTCGCATCTCTTACTCTCTTCCTTTATGAATCCAAATCGGTTGCTCATCGGATTTTATGAACACTTGTTGCATTATAGCCGCCACTGCTTTAGATCTAGCCCGTCGGCACGCGTAGCGAGTGGACTGAATGTGGTTTTGAGAACTACTAGACGTCCGGGATTGACACTCTTGACTGTTAAGTTGTAGATGTCACCAGTTCTGCCAACTTCCACGGGTTTACTTCCAACCGTTTGAGTCCCCGAATTCCGATCCATGGTGTTCCCGAATGAACCTGAGCGCCGGTTTTGTCATTCAGCGTGCGGGATTCTAAGGTCAACTCTTCAATGTTAGAAGCCCTAGCGAACAGCGTCTGTGTCAGTCCGTTTTGACCTGCGTGTGCAGCGCAGATACCTGTACCCTCTGTCTAACTCCCTCGAAAACAGACTGCTCGAAACTGTTAGTTGCATCCCTATCATTCAATCACACCCCAATCCGGCATCTGTTATATTGTGTGCCCATAAAGCCTCTGTTAAATCAACGTCGTTTTATTCACTTGTGTTTATTTGTGTGTGCGCATTGCCCAGAGTGCTGGAACATGAAAAAACTGGCGATTATTGATAAATCTACCGGAATGACGTTGTGTGAGCGTGCATAGAACACGCACATTTCATGGTGCCTTTCAAATCGCCGACTCATTATTCCGGTTGTCTAAGTAAATCCTGAGTGAATGTCAAATTGTCATAACTACTGGGTGACAGAGTTACATATTTCACTGACCAGGGTAAAAAAATAATATCGCACGTAATCCACCAAAAATGTTGCTTGCACACCATTTGTCATAGTAAATGTGATCGCCCCACAGTTTCTCATCTGATGTGTGAGATTGCGTTCTTTTTCTTGGTTCCCATAAACATCCGCTGTGCGAAGAAATATACGACAGGCGGACGCACAAAACGTCGTCTTGGCAGAACAGTTCGCGAGATTTCCGATTTTTCGACGGTTTCCAGCAATCGACGAACGGCGACGAATGTTCGCCGGTTCTTGAAGTTTCCTCTCCTCCCTCGCCCAAACGGATCTGTTTCAACAATTTTTGGTGCCAGTTAGCCTGAGAAGGCATTTAGACGTTCTTCCCAGTGTGACCTTGAACTATTTGACAAATTGACCAATACACGTTTGTGAAAGGAAGATTGATGTAACATCACATTTTTGGTACTGAATCCGTGCGCCAAATTTTCACAAACCACAATTATTTTCTTTCTGATCATGCCCCTTCGGTAGCATGTTTCATGTTTGTGGTAATATCTAATTATTCGTTGTTTTGTATCGCTTGTAATTATCTGCATTGATCGCTCATAACTTAGCGTGCCTCTCACACAGTCGCCGAGGAAGGTACATTGTTATTATTATTATTGTCCGGTCTTTTGGCTGATCACGTCGGAGTAGCCCAACTTGCAAGCTGTAACTTTCACGATGCTGAAGAAATCGTTCCAAATTGCCATACCGTGTTCATCTTGTGCTTTAAACAGCTTCAGTGATGTTACTGGTGGACTCTAAACATGACTGACTCTTCAAGCGTAACGTGGCTTCTTCTGGGATAGTAGAGATTGTGGCTCTAGATCGCTCGGTTTGGTTTTGACCGCTCTTGTGCGGGCGAATGGCTTCTTACGAGTACTCTGTGGCTAACATATTCAACCCGCTAAGGCGCGAAAGGCTAGATAAATGGTTTTGCTACCACCTCAAGGTTAGGGTTACAAGGACAATAACGGATATATCTCTGGACTGCAGCGGTACACTTTTGGTAGACGTGACTAAGGTGTGAGTCTACTTAGCAGCGCCCTACAAATGACCTGGACCGTTTGTCGCTGCAGAAACAACGTATTGAGCAATTAACATTACTACAACTCTGAATGAAAGTATGCCACTTGCCACATCCTCACAATTTTGCTCAGCTCTCTAACGATCGCGAACAAACTAAATGTAGCCAGGTTCAACTGTTCTTCTCGCATTAGGAATGCAAAATCGTGTATCACAGCCAAGATACTGCATGGCATAGCGCCACGCTCGGACAACCATTAAACATAAACCACAGACTAGATGTTTGACTACAACTAATCAAGCACGTTGAAATGGGTTACGTGGTCTAGGTACAGCAGAGTAAATTAAAAACACTTTAATCCGCAAGTCACAATGTTTTGAAACGTAGGCAAATCGGCTTTTGAGCGAATTTCTTCATTGTCATTTTGGTTCTGTTAGTTTCGGTATTTAGTGTCTCGAGTACTTGAATTCGCAGTTTTCGTTATCGCCTAACGCACTCGTCCTGTCGGTTATTATCTGTTCAGGTAGTTGTCCGTTTTCACTATTTTATCGCCTCACCTATTACTCCGTCACCTACTGCTGTTGATAACGCTAACATTTGCCGTTTTGTTCACGTATAATATGTCACGCATGAGGTCGATCTGTATTAGGGGTAGGAGGTATCGAACATTTGTAATCGATTTGACCATCACACGCCTGTTTACAACGATAGTCTGTCAAATCTATCTACACTATTGCCGTTTTTGGTGTCCTGGCTCCAAAGAAGTTAATCTAACATGCTCCCTCCCTCAGAAAGACTCTTTATTTGCATGAGCTCCCTCTTTACAGGAAGTCACATCTCGTCCAGGCCAGCCTACATCCTGTTACTACCACCCACAGTGACCATAAACAAGACTCTTTCAAGCGTAGCAGAAGAGTGTCTAAGAATGTCAGTGCAAAGCACATGGACACAGAAGCAACTCTGGTTGAAATACAGGAAACCGCATCTATTGTAGATTCAGATTTGAGCTCCCTGAATGCGGACATGGCGTTCGCCTTTCCGGATGAAGTGGATGATCTTAAAACCGTGGCTCTGTTCACTGCTGAATCTGAAAAAGCTGCCACAAAATTGAGAGCTAAGGGCCTGCTGGAGAGGAGGCTTACTTTTTGGAAACGTTTCTCGAATAAATCCTCGCCAGATAAACATGCCAGGGGGGGTGTAGAACACCTGGTTTTCTCCGAACCCAACAAACCTGGTTTACGCTACCAAAATTCGCTCCAAAAATACCGAGAACTCAGCGTCACTTTTCATGACGTTACGTACAAAGATTAACACAGGGGAGATGCCGCAAAAGACAGTAAAGACAAAAGAAACTCATAATAATTCAAGGTTTCACTGAATCAATCATTGTAAGTGCAGCGCGAACGCTCCAAGATTGCTAAAACAATGTCACGCATCAAGGGTAACTCCAAATACTGGGCCTAGGCATAGGCTTTAATGCGCATGTGAGAGGTAGGACCTGTGTCCTTAATGAGCCCATCTATGGGTCCCCGTAAAATGGAAGTCATTTCGCAAGATGCGGTTTTTAGACAACATGTTTAGCCCCTACTAGTCTCCAAGGAATGCATTTGGGATCGCACCGTTCTGGTAGACTGGCGGAGAAACTACTGACAATAAACCACACATAAACTTTATTGGCAGAATGTGTCAAAACAGGCTGACTTTAGTGCTGTGTTGCAGCGAGGCCGGAGGGAAGCATCGTCCTGTGGCTATCGGTGTGTTTAGTAACTGAATGTTGGGAGAAAACCATAGCCCACTGCTATGTGTTTGGCACTCCGGAGTTGTCATAACGGTAATGCTATTGGTTCTCAATCTGTAAACCTATCCACTGGCCAT
This sequence comes from Paragonimus westermani, assembly GCA_008508345.1. NCBI lineage: Eukaryota > Metazoa > Platyhelminthes > Trematoda > Plagiorchiida > Troglotrematidae > Paragonimus > Paragonimus westermani. The sequence goes on from QNGE01004441.1 coordinate 22,706, forward strand.
AAGTTGAGCAACTTTGTCGAATATTAAGTGTGCCGTGCCTTGCAGTGCGCTGACGTGAGAGTCTGTTTGAGCCGTTTGCAAACCCGAAAAATGTGACGCACTTATATCCAACCCAAACTCAAACGTTAAACAGGGGGCGTCTGTTGTTAGGATCTGATTATGGGCCAACTGTGTTACGAATGCCTTTTACCGTTGCTGTGTCGAAACGAACCCGACGTTTCGGTGCTTCCTGGTTTCAAATGGGATGTACCGCTAGTCACATGGACAGCTGAGGACCAGCGGTTTACACTTCGTCAACTGGCAGCTATGAGCCAGGCACACTCAAGAACGCAATCACATTTTATCACTATGTGTGAAACCAAAACTAGAAGGTCGCGCGTCGTAAGTTTTTAAACCTCAACCAGACACTGCCTTCTTCCCTTGTGTCAAAGATCTGGCGATTTACAGAGTCTCCAAAAGAGTTGCCTTGAATGAGGACAGAATAATTGATCGAACCGTGACCTAATACCCTTACTGTTTCTTACCCTCTGCTAACTTTTGTACTAGTGTTACGTTTTCCTCATAAACGGTTATTGTAAAGCCCTCTTTCTCCCTCTTAACGGCCATATTGCAATTTGGTGACCCTGCCAGGAGGAAGGAGCGCCAGGACCACAGAAATGTTGGGATTAAAAAGAGTGTCAGGATGAAAATAAACGTGGAAAAAGATTAAATTAAATGGAGAGAGAGCCCACTTTGCGTCCTCCGGCAAAATGAGTATCAGCAGGCTTGCAGAGGGTTTGGAACACCGGGAACGGAGCTGTGTGTATAAAAAAGTTGTACAGTGTGCAGGTGTGTCGTTGGCACCGTTTCGATTTTCGCTTGTGCAAGTCGTGTGCATGGTTCACTTGGCCTCTTGCTGACGAATGTATGTGTTGTTCCTTCTATAGGACTGTTGGTGGAACTTTCACTTCGAGGGATCGCTAACCCCCGTTGTATCCACGTCGACCGAAAGTTGATTCAGAAGTTTCACAGGCATCAGGGTGGAAAAGGCTAGCCCTTGTGCTACAGCAGTAGTTGAGTAGGAGGTGGAATCTTACCTCACTTCACAGTTTTGTTCATTACAAACCATGACACCTCCGGATAACATAAGTTTCTACTAGGACAACAATTCGTCCACGCCAAATACGACTCTGAGACACAGGAGGGGAAATATGGTGATAATATGCACTCGTTCTTTCCTTGACAAACGCACCCGTAAGGCCCGAGAAATGAGGGCCAAGCAATCAATTCCAGGAAGAAAAACCTGTAAGTTATGACAACAGTAACTTTCACTTTTCTTATTGTGTTGGTGGACTGCAATTATACGGGAGTGATTTAAATCCACTGCCTCAAGTGTTAGAAAAATAGAGACCTGTCATTTTATGGATGTGTGTAGCGGTTGAATCCAGCGGATTCGAAACACTGTGCAACCGGAATAGAACACGTGGTTCATGTGAACATCTCAGATTGTGCTGCTTGTAAAAAGCGTCACATCTGAGAAGTCCGAATGTATGTGAATCGACCTTCCTTACCATACAGCCTGCACACCGTGCCTAAATTCAGTCGTAACTTAATGCTCGTTATTCGCTTGTGTAGTATCTGCAAAAGAATCCTTTGCCCAAAATGTTAGAATGTAATGCTTCTCAGGACATAGCCTCTTTATTTTTCCAGTGAAATGTAGGTTGTGTTTATTTCTTCGTAGGTGGTTGTGGAAAAGTATGGCATACACTTTTACTTATGCGTCTTTAAGCAACTGACCTAGCAGGCCACTAAGCAAGTTTATCACACACGTGGCTCTCTGGATCAGCACACTATATTTAGTGGATTGATGGATATCACTACATGATTTGTTGTGCAAGCCCAATATATAGCCATTAAATTGGCTCGTTTTGTGAGAAGTGGGCGTAAAAAGTGGGTACAGCTGGGTTGCAGTAGTAAAGTGTAGACAGAAAAACAAAAGTTTGACGGAAAATGTAGGCAGCGGCAATTAGGCACAACGGCCCGGTGAGACGATAGGCTGTTCAATGCCCGTACGCAAGAATAAGTAGACTAACGTTCGCTTGTCCGGCCCGGAAGGTCAAATGTCTCAATCCAGTGCAGGGTTGCGAGGTAACTGATGAGCCACGAATGACCAACCATGCAAAATGACCGATCGCACAGATATGCATGTTTTCCTTGTTCGCGCATGTAACAAAGCAAAACCCTGGTCCTCCAAACGTAATCTCTCACGGGAGAAAGCCTCACACAACAAATATTAATTCACCATGAAGAAGACAAGATGTCGACGTGGTGAAAGGAGTGTTACGAGAATTATCCAAGAGAGTGGTGAATTGGAAGTCAGATTCACAACAATCAGTTCGAACAAACTAATTGATAAGAAGGGAATTGAATCGTTCGGAAACGAGTCAAGTTCACACCGAGTTACGCGTAATCTTTTGATCCGATGAATGCCTCTCAATATTCAACGACAGAGAATCTATCCTTGAAGCGGTTAACGAGAAGGCGCTCATAATAACTGGATCTTATACGCTACTAAGTGAATCAATGTACAAGAGAATTGAGTCTCTCACCTCGAATGTGGAAATCCTCAGAAATCGAACAAAGAAAATGCTTGTACAACAAACCGACAACCAGGCACCGATCACCAGTGGCGGACGATAAACGAGTTGAGCTCACTCAAAGAATGGTCAATGGCTGGGTCAGAGCAGAACGACTGTTCGTGCATCGAGAAGCGGTGAGAATCACAAGTTACTCAAGGAAAAATACAGAAGAAAAATGTCTAACTAAATAGGGGTAAGAGAAATGGCCAAAGTAGATGGTGTAAGAACAATGATAAATGATGTATTTTGATTAGGGAAGGAAGCAAAGCGTAGGACCACCTTTCAACATTAATCAACGCTGAACAATATCAAAATAACTCAACAAGCCTTGGCAAAATCAACATGTTTTTTTTCAGTTTCACATGCAAAACTGGATTACAGCACCATAATGTGATATACAAGTCAGCAAAATTTACATCGTACAACATTTCTTTGTTTCGTTCTGGTGGCGGTTCGTTTAACAGGTACACGGTAGCTGCGTAAACCCAGAGTATCGGTGGGATAAGCGAAATAGGTCAGGTAGTCGGTTTGGCTGGCGCCGCAAATGTGACACCGAAAGAAAACTTAGCTGCCACCTCTGGTTTCGTGGTTAGAAACAATTACTGCTGCATGGTAGCTATCACGGAAACTGCTATACTTACGCGTGTTGGACGCGAAGGCCCTTTAGATAACCTGCAACGATTTGGTGTCCGAATCTGATATTCTGTTCCGTAAGATTTGAAGTTCTTCGAAAGTTTGTTTTTGCATACGTACATCAAGACTTTGGAAGTTACTGGGACGCTTATTTTGCCAAGGATTAACCGAAGTATTTGGGGTTCAACCACATGACCTTGAACATTAGGCCTACGTTAGCCTTGCGAAGCAACAATTGATGTAACGACTTGACAATTTTTATCCAATACTGAAAATCTTGAGAACCTTTGTTTCGGAAGCAAGTGAGCCATCTGCCTCTTCATAAACTAGAGTGTTCCTCCGTTATTTTGTCCGTTTTATTACTCTATTTCCATAATTGATGTCTTGTACAATTAACAATTATGTGTACGTTATGTAGTTCACGTTGAAATGTGTGTACTGATCACGCTTATCCAAGCGTGTTTCTCACAAATGGGTTGAGAAATATACCATTATTATTATTATTATTAGAATTTTAAGGTATTTCCAGACTGCCTACTTTTACTGCAGACGCTCCGCGATTGTCTGAAAGTGCATCGTCGACGAGCCACAGAATTCAAACCATCTCGGCACAGGTTGTTTGCCGGCTCACCAGAACGTACAGCCATTTTATATTAGATCTTCTCTACCGTTTAGAACAAAGTATCTCCCGCACGGCGTGCAAACAAAAATGCCCCCAGGACGCAGTCCACATTGGAGGCCCCCGAAAATATTCACGTGCAGGAGCCCATTTCCTCATCGGTGCCGTTCCTTGACGGATGACGCATCAAACCCCACAACCAGTCTGATGAGGGTTTGGATGGGTAATCTTGGACCTGAATGCGTGGCCCACTGTTCTTTAACAAATATTACCCACTTTACGACACAGAAACAATATAGATCACATAACGAAGTGCGAATTATCAATAAACACTTCCTGCACTCCGTTTTAACGCTTCACGGGAAAAGCTTAACCGAGGATCGTCGGCTATTCACGAAAGCCTAAGCAGCTGCAAGTCTACTGGTCAGCTGAGGGTGTACTTCAGCACAAAGTCCGGCAAAACTATTTACGGAAGTTTACGTAGTCACCAGCTGGCACGTTGGAGGTCTCGGTTGCGCATTCACACAGGTGGCTACAGATTCCAATAAATTAAGCAATGAACAACATCTAAGTAGGCAGTATGTGTCCACAATAGTAACTTCTGCGTCCGTGTAAATCTTGCTCCAAACAACGTCGCGGACGAACATGGGCAAAAAGATGAGCAACTTGTGTTGGGAGTGTTTGTGATACACGTTAATTACCATCTTCGGTTCTGTTGAATAACATTTTGATACCTTTCAACACCGCGACGTATAATCAGTAACCTGAACACAAAATGGTATCTGACTGAAAACTCCGTGTTCCAATGATCGGCATGCGGCATGAGTTAATCTTTTCCTTTATAGTTTTTGGACGAAAGCCATGCGGGCTCAGTCGATTCGCCAAAAATGCAGCGGAATGGATGGACCTATCTTCTGAAGGTTCCCAGTGGTATGGTGAGGTATAATACTCATTTTTCTACCGTCTCGTATGCATCAAGATTGCAACTAGTTTCAGGGACAACACCTCGTCGATCAATATCTAATTGAAATTCTTGAAACAGTACCAATTCGGCACAGATAATAAGGCTGGAAACGTTGTTACCTATACTCAGCCCTCAAATACGCTAATGTTCTTTTCGAATTACACTGCGGACACCCTTACTGACGCACACCTTTTAGTGGCGGTGGGTCCCACGTATGGTCGCACTGAGGTAATGATGGGATGCGACGCTGCTGTGCATTGTGATTTCTTCTTGTTCACATGTCCATCTGTAAATAATGATGTGTAGTTAAATGTTTCAGCTCTTCATTGCTACCTCTTTCGTTATACGAAACGTATTCTAAGTCAATCCGGATTCTTTTCCTCAGTTTGTGTGCCAAACAAAGCATGATTATAAAGGCCACTAATCACACCGTTCTGTTCTTTCATGTGCTCCGTTACTGTTCCCTGAGCGCCTGCGTAACGACTTCACTGTAGATGACGAAGCGTTCGTCTGTTTCCAAGTGGAAAATACATTAGAACATTCGTAGACACCTTGATTGTTTTATTTACAATGGATGTCAGCAAGTAACGTCAAGACTCACGATTCCCCCCGTTTGTGCAACCAGTTGTTGGATACGCCGACCTGTATATAGTGGATGACATGCAAAAATTTCCTATTTACTGTATGTTTGGTTTTTATTGCCTATCTCTGTTATGAACCACATGGGTTGAAAATTGATGCAAAATCACGTTCACGATAACCCGGCTTAGCTACAACGGTTGCACTAACGATCTGCGTTATACGACGACGTACGAACTACCGCAAATGGAGAAGACAGGAAGACAGGGAACCTTCGGCCAAGAGTATATTTGATCTCAACCAAACGTGTTCAAAATCCACTGAAAAACCTCACCGTATTTATATTGTTCAAGCGGAGGCTCATACAGTGCGGAGGCTCATACAGTGGTGGAGGCTCATACAGTAGTCGAGGCTCATGCAGTGATGAAGAAACAGAAACAACATTTTTGGGTTAATTGTGGCATTATCCCAACAATCTCACACCACACCGAGGCGTAAATAACGCCACTGCCTGCTGCTGAAGAACCCTGGATACTGAGGAGGAAAACAGTTGTGGTAATACAAATGAATACGCTATCCATTGATCCAGCAAGCTTGCTGAGGAAACCGTGAACGTTGTTGAAGTCATCAAGATCAGTCGTATTTCGAGCTGCCGAATTTGGTCAATAGCTTTGGTGGTGAGAAAGTCTTTAGTCTAACTGTTAACTGACTCCCAGAAACTGCCTATTCAGTCCAATACGGACGGGGTATATGTACTTAAATCGTTAAACCACACTTTTTGGCTTAGCTCATGCCACGTTAATGACACTGCTTTTGCTACTCCATCCATTGTTGTTTTTCGCGATGGGTCTTGTGAACTCCCGCATGTTGGGTTTTTGTTGGACTTCATTTCGAAACGTGGGGATTTGTCAACCGGAGACTTCAGGCTGAGTGACTGCGATCTTCTTATGGAAGTCTCTATTACCCCCATTATTTGTAATGAGCCTGCTACGTTTATTGTGAAGCGGTCCACTGATCACCCTGGACACAACGGCTGTGACGAATGTACGCAAAAGGTTTTGCATATCATTAACAAGGTAATTTTCCTCATAACTGATGGGCCTCTACACACAAATGCTGTGCTTTGAAGTGAGTTGTTCACCCGAGCATCTCCGTTTAGTGAAATCTTACTCGGTATAACCACTCCCATCCCTTATGATTATGGGCATTCCGCTTACCTGTGACTTACTAAAGGGCTGGTTATCTCATGCAGAAGTGAACCCATCGAGATGAACCTTATCTCTCTCTACCTCCAGATAGCCAGTGTTCTGTCGGTTCAAAATAATGTGCCTCGGCTCCCCAAATGCCTGTCATACGAATTTTCTCACAGGTATTGTGGCCACAATGACGCAGGCGGCTGAGAAGCTCTGGATTGCAGAAAGCATCTTTTACACACGACGACTGTGATTCTAAAAGACGTCCCTGATGAAATACATTATAGTGACTTCTTATCTTTGTTCATTAGCGTATAACTTTTGTGCCACCCATTTTTATATAAGACTCGCTTGAGCACTGTCCGTAATAATAGAAAATTACACCACAATTTACATGTGTGTATGCTTTGAGATGTGCGGTAGGCAGCAAACATTCTGTCGTTCTTTCACCAACACTGTTAATGACCACGGTCCACATGAAACTTTTCCCGCGTTTTCTTTCCAGTCACTTGTGTACCAGTAAAAAGGGGGAATCCTAACAACATGATTCCATTTGCGTCGACATATGAACGATTTGGTGCAATTAGAAACTTGGACTCATATCAATAACCCGGAGGCCAGATGACGGACTGCAGCGTTTTGAATTCATAATGTTCGCTGAGATGTTTTGCGCATTCTGTGGTTTAATGGCACTTTGTTCCACTGCTCCTCCTAATGATGTTGTCATTGTTGGTGGTAAACCATGGCGACCAAACACTTTTCACAAATGCACGCAACTTCTCCCCTTGTATCGGGTGGGCATTTGTGCTCCTTTTACACCAGTACAGGATATAAATCACGGTTCACACTATCTTCTTGTGGTACACAAAAAGTGAACACGGTGTAAAAAGCGAAATGAATTTTACACGTTCACCATTGTTCTTTTCATTAATGATCGCATGATCTTTGTATCGGTGATGTGGACTTATCCAGTGCGGTGATCACATGGCTGAAGTCCCATCGATATATAAGGTGTTCTGAGTTATTTAACCTGTCATCGAACAGTCTGGCAGCGCTCCCGGTTAGACTTATGTGCAAAAACAATTAGTTTCAGCACACGACGTAAATTACTTCAGGTAACAGACACTTAACAAAGGGATGCACGAGGCGCTGTACATCGGTTCAGCCACTCACATCCGTTGCGACTATTCGTATCGGTTCCACTGAGAACCATCTTGAGCGTCATTGGATTGATACAATGCAACTGTGATTTCAAGAAGTGGGAGTTTCTCCATTTTGAAATACCCGCGAGAAAAAATGATGTGCTTTCTTGCTGTTGATTGGTCGTATCTTTAGGCATGCGCGCCTTAGTCGTTTACGGACACCATATCTCAGCGGACTGGTTGCCCAAGTAATACAAATCTCACCCCAACAGGCATTCGTAACTTAGATGGATCGTAGTGAATTTAACTAGAAAATTGCTTTTCGGAACAGTGGAGCTTCAGCAATTGTGAGGGATAAGGCGTTCTCTACCTGTTATATTTTCTCTGTATCTGCATAAGTTAACTTCACGAGAGAGGATGCTCAGCCAAACGGTGGTCCCATGCTACCCGAGGCCACCTAACCCTGGCTGAGGGGGTCTTGGGGCTGTAAGTTTGCAATACGGCGGAATAGAAAGTGTTTTGAAGTGGATTTGACAGGGTATTTATTGTAATATTGCAGTTCAAGCGACAATCTTAGGCATCATTTTCGTTAAAGACCGAGTCTGCATTTTGTTCAGGGTGTCCGTTTTGTGGTGTTTTTATCGCTTTATGCTTCATTTTGCTCGTTTTGCTTAACTGCTGCATCAGACAGCACTGCGCATTCTTCTCTTACTCCACGAAAAACAAGGCAACAACATTTCCAAATAAAATGTGCTATAGGTACGTATCAGTTTTACCCACAACTCCGGTGTTTGGCAACTAGACAAAACATTCCATTGTTGGACTGAAATTCGGCTCCAACGTTTCGCGTCGCCAACTATGCTTGAGACACTTTTATAACTCCCATTATTTTTTGAATTTTCATGAACCCTGTTCATCTTTGATGAGCCCAGTCCTTGACTTCACCCGTTATTTTGCGTCAAGTTCCACTGTAGTAATTTTCTTTTCCTTCGCATCTACCTTGTACAACTTCCTCATGAAAATTGTAGCAAAGTTTTTATCTATATACCTGCTTCACCTCTGTAATCACGCTTTTGTTTATTCGACTCCAGTAGGGCAACGCGGTTAGCACTATTCATTCACCCATTATTTTTGCATTCACACTGAAATCTGCCAGTCCTTATCGCGCAAATCTGGATGGTATCTTTCAAATTAGGAGTACGGCAGTGGCAAATTTCGTAGTGGTTCATTATTGTGCACTAACATGTGCGTAAGCTGGCGTCCGGCTTGCGTATGACCGGGGTTTTACAGCTTAACTACTGCACAGTCTACTGGGCCGGTATATTTGCTGTTAACTTCGGACTTCGCAGCAAACGACTGTCAATGGGGTGGACTATTGTGCGGTGAGTTGAGGGCGGGTTGTAATCTGGTCAGTTTGATGGTGGTTGGGTCGTGGCTGTGTCGTGATGGGTTGGAAGTGGACGGCGGTGGAGACCGGGAGGTGAGTGGCTATTTATTGGTTGTAGTGTAGGGTAGTCGTGGTGCCGATGCCCTAACAGCATATCCGCCGTCACCCCCACTAGTTTGGTGGAGTAATATTGGGGTGTCGGCGGGGTGATGTCAGGCTACTCCAGCATCCGGTAGAAATACGGTGGGGTTCACAACAAAGTCACTACACCGCCTCAAAATTCTGAAAGTAGGGTATTCATCAGTCGCCCTATTACTGACAACGCGACCGCTGCACCAAGTGCTCACCAATTTACTGGGCTCATAGCGAGGCAACGAATACATGTGCTGGTAAAATAGTGTGGTCGTAAATTTCCTTCTCGTCGGTATCTTCGAAACCTCGTGGATTTGAGCATTCTCCAGCTAGGTGATCAAGTATCCTACCTTCCAAACGGCAATGAATGCATTCTTGAAACTTAACCAAGTAAGCGGGCACATATAATGCGTTTTTAATGGTGGGAACGTTTTGCCATCAAACTACTGCCTTAGACACTTTCCCGATGTATCCCGTTTTTACATTTATGCCGCTAACTTACAATTAATCATTTATGAGCGCCTGGATCGAAGTTTCGACGTGTCGACGTATGTTACATCGTTTAAAACACTTACCTGTGAGACAAGGTGAACCACTGTCTTCCAATCACACGTCCCGGATTCCGTTTCCGTCAAATGATCTCCCGGAGGTGTGACTGGAACTGAAGTTCGTTTGACTCGGATATGGCCCGAACCTGCTTCTTGGTCTTTTGTACTCTGAGTATGGATTACTCAGTTCCCAGGACCTACTGAGTTTATTGAGTGGTTTGTTGTTCAATGTTCATAGTGAGCTATTTTTTTCTAAAGTTCTGTAAGCCCTCCATTCGTCCATCATTACTGTAGTGCTGGGCTGTGGGCGAAAGATATAAACAACGTAACAGGCTTACTTGGACATTCCTTCGGACGATAGGTAATAAGTTGGCTCTGTCTCATTTGTGTCCAGAGCAAACCACCACGAATGCCTTCCGCCTTTCTGTTATCCATGCAAACAAGTACCCAATTTTTTAGTAAGTAACACGCGTGATGATGCTCTCTTTTCACAAACAGTGACTCATCTACCTCAACGATGGAATGAGATCTATCTTGCGTTTTCCACCAATATCGCCACTATTGGGGCGTTGTTTCTGAAATCTATTCTACCGTCTGCTTCCATCAACCATGCTCACTGCTCACTGCGACGATGGCATTTAGTGACCGTCTTAAGGCTTATTTTCAACGCAGTCGCGGTAAACGTTGTGTTGCTGTCAAATACCTAGCAAAATCGTCAATGCTTTCTCCAGCGTAAGACGCGTGTTTTGAAGTATGGAACAAAATATGAACGAGATAATATAAGATTCACACCTCTACCGACAGTGGTTCATGACGGAACAATACTTCACCGAAACATCGTGGTTAAACTATGCGCACTTCATGCGGTCGTTCAGTACGCCAACTTCTCAACTCCATTAGCATCATCTTGGCACTTGCAAACACTGCTTTTTGCTTCCACTGGGCACCGGCCTCAGGGTTAGACCGACACTGCTATCTCCAACACACTAAGAAGGCTACAGCCGGGTCGATCTACCCTCCAGCGTACGATGAATTCGATTGAATTGATGGTGTCGACACTCAACCGATATTGAGTGCTACAACTGCGTGACCTGCAGTCTGCTCCGTCGACAGGCTACGGAACAGAGTCAATGATTGCACGCCTAGTGATCCAAGCCGAGTTCTGTAGAGCGCGGGAGAGTTTAACGGAATTACCTTCGGACGGAATTCGTGGAATCCTTTTCAGACATTAAGTCCACTGTAGTAAATGTGACGGTCCCAAAGGTCTCTTTCGACAGTAGTGTGGTGGTCCAGCGTCCAGATGTTATTGGAGCTACGCCGCATTGTTGATCCGTGGTCTGACAACCTTAGGGATCCTGAGATGGTACTCCGCGATCTTAAAGGGCACGCATGGGCGAGCGAAAAATTAGAAGACAATGGATACTGTCACTGAAGTCTACCGCTGGCGAAGTCATCCACCAACAGTTATCAAAATCATGAACATCTATGACGAGGAGCTGGAATGGTGCAAGTGTGAATCATCGTTTTTGTCAATGAAATAACTAGCATCAAAGCTGGCCACTGGCCTTAGTGTAAGTGGGCTTTGACTGTGGTACAAATGGTAATCCACGCTCAAGCCTAATCAATGAGCTAAGCAGTACGCCAGTTGTCAGTGATGCGGTGGGACATTTCGCTGATGTTTATACCATACCATACGCACCGCAGATACAAACCGCCTAGTGCAATGGCTTTCAGAAACGACCTTTCGTCACCCGATTTCTACCAGAAATACTGACAGGAGAACAGTCTGAACATACAATTCAGGCATTTGGGCTCGTCACAAACGTAACGGCATAGCTTTCTGGGAATTCACTTCGGTGTTTTGTGTGAAGTGCAGTGCAAACACAATATGAACAGGAATGACAGTTAGATTCACATCTCCCAAACCATGCCAAATCTGGTGTATTCGCAAGATGAGATCAGGTACTCCACTAAAAAATTTCGATGAAAGCATTTTCACGAAGGTCACTGCGATGCAACTATCGAAAAAGAACTAAAAAAGCCGTTTCATTTTATTGTGAAGCTGATACAGGACAGCCCAAACGGAATGCTTGTATCGACCCTGCCGCATACTTAGTGACCCGTCCTACCTACCCATCGACTGCTCATCCCACCCACCTTTTGACTGTTCGATATAACGAGCCAGAACATCTTTATCAACAGAATTTTAAGTGTGAACCATTTTTAACAATAGCCGACGTCTCTTCGTGAAGCGGGACCAATACACCGGACAAAATCTTTCTTCCCAAAAAGTGCATTTTATTGTTGCACGAAAAATTAAAAAATCTCCCTTTCGAATAAATGGCCGTTTCCCACTCGTTCTGAGCCTGACATAACATGCCGATAAACTACAAAATGCCTCAATATTCTCGAGAAAGCATAAAAACAAATTCGGGCCACGGTGACTATCGTCTGTTTAGATCTATTCCGAAAATCACCACGCGCGACCAGTAAAATTGCCAAAGTTGATATTGTAGTGACCTGGAGATACCCCCGGTCTGCCTGCTGTACGATGTGTAAAATCATTCCTAAAATCTTAGCTCACATTGTACACAGGACCTCAAGGATCTTTGCCTGCCGTCTGCCTGATGCATGAGGTCGCGTTTGTTTGTTGGCATGCTTGTCGGCATATGCGCGCAAAGCGCTACACAAGTTTTTTTCCGGCTTGCTTGCGCGCTCGACGGTCGGATCCTTATCCTCCCTAGCTGTTCGCGTATCGGTGTCGCCTAGCTCTGATCGAGACCATTTGTACTTATCGCACAATATATTTTCGGTCTCGCAATTATTTGTATTTTCATTTCGGGTCTGGTATTTCTGCGCACACTTGAGGAAACGTTAATTTAGTGCACCTACGCACTAGAACTGGTGAGCCCGTATATTTTCTTTTTTTTAGCACGTATATTTCGTTTTTCTGATGTAAGTTAACGCTACTTTTCCAGTTATTTATTCAATTTAATCTCTGCTGCTGTCGAAAGTATGCAAGAACGCGTTTTTAATTCGCCAGACGTTTTCGTCGGTGCTCTTTCAGTCCCGATCGCACCTTTCAGGGAGAACAGTCCTCAAAGCTGGTTTGCACAGTTAGACGCCACCTTTGCGTTGAGAAACATCACAACGGAACTAAAGAAGTTCCACCATGTGGTTGCTGCTCTTCCGCCTCATGTCGTAGATGAGGTAGACGACATCTTGGAGCTTCCAGACTCCGTTAAACCACGTGAGCAGCTTAAGGAAGCCATTATCAAGCGCAATGGCTTTTCGGACCATCAACGCATTGCCCAGCTGCTGAGTTTCACCGAGGTAGGCGACCAGAAACCTTCACAGCTTCTACGCCACATGCAACGCCTCGCAGGCTCGACTCAGCTTGAGGAGTCATTGTTGAAGGAGATATGGATCCAGCGACTCCCTAGGGATATGCAAAATATCCTTAGCGCCAACTCTCAAGCTGCCCTGTCGCAATGGGCTGATACCGCCGATCGTATCTGGGAGACATACGGAAAACAGGTCTCCAAGTATCCGAACCAGCACCGGTACCACTGGCAGTTCTGACCTACCGTGTGAACGAACTCACACGTCAGATCCAGGCGCTCATCACTCGCAGCTCGCGCCCGCATTCACTCCCACGTAAGCTTAACGAAAGAGCCGTCCGGTCGACTTCTAGGAGACGACGAATGCACACATGAAGTGCCAACCCCGACCACTGCTGGTACTACCAGAAGTTTGGTAACCGTGCTCGGTTCTGCCGCAGCCCCTGCTCCTTCTCCAAAAAGGACCAGGGAAACTAGCCCGCCAGCACGTCGCGGAGACCGACGTTGCTGGCTCCCGAAGTCGCCTGTTTTTCATTCAAAACCGCGAGTCGGGAGTTCGCTACCTCATCGACACTGGTGCAGAGATCATCGTTCTCCCACTGGATTCTCGCGAGCGGCTCACGCAGGCGCAGTCAACCTTACGTGCAGCAAACGGTACGCCTATTACCGTTTATGGCCAGCGTTCTCACACATTGAACTCAGGCCTTCGCCGCACTTTTCCATGGCTTTTCACCGTGGCAGACGTCCGAATGCCAATCATCAGCATCGATTTTCTCGAGCACTTCGACCTGTTAGTCGACACACGACACCGCCGGCTAGTCGACCGCAAAACGAAATTGTCTGTTACTGGGACTTTAACCAACGCGGTTCCAATCAGTCCCGTGTATCGCCCGGTTATCACAAGCACTTACGCTTCTCTTGTCGAACGATTTCCGACCGTCTTCAGACAACCGACCTCCCTGCCGCCAGTGACTGGTGCAACGCAGCATCACATCGTCACCACTGGCCCTCCAATGTTTGCTAAAGCCCGTCGTTTAACACCGGCTAAGCTGAAGATAGCGCGCGCCGATTTCGAACACATGCTCGAGCCTGGCATCATTCGCCTGTCGGATAGTCCCTGGGCTTCGCCTCTTTATATGGTGCCGGAAAAGTCAGGAGACCGGCGTCCGTGTGGAGATTATCGCGCGCTTAACAACGTCACGGTACCGGACAGGTACCCCATTCCGCATATACAGGACATCACGGCTAGCCTGAAAGGCACCCGTGTGTTCTCGAAGCTCGATCTGGTTCGTGCGTACCACCAGATTCCAGTTGCCGCAGACGACGTTGCCAAAACCGGGGTAATTACGCCATTCGGCTTGTTCGAATTTCTGCGCATGCCGTTTGGTCTTCGGAACGCCGCTCAAACGTTTCAACGATTTATCGACGACGTCACAAGGGGTTTTGACTTTGTCCATCCCTACATCGATGATCTTCTGGTGGCGAGCGCATCCGAAGAAGAGCACCAGAATCATCTGCGATTGCTCTTCGAACGATTTGCAGCGTATAACATCACTGTAAATGCGGATAAATGCGTTTCCAGTCAACCAGCAGTCGAGTTCTTAGGGTATCATGTCGATCAGCACGGCATTCGGCCGCTGACTGACAATGTACAAGCGATTCGCGATTTTCCACGCCCTACAACGCTCGCTGCTGTCCGTCGTTTCAACGACTTGGTCAACTATTACCGCCGTTTTATTCCGCATTGCGCGCAACTCATGCAGCCTCTGACCGACTTACTCCGTGGCCGTTCCAACGGAAACGTCCAGTTGTTAGAAGCAGCCGTCGATTCGTTCGATCGCACGAAAGACGCGCTAGCCGACGCATTGTTGCTTCACCATTTCGATGCTAACGCCACTACGAGCATAGCTGTAGACGCTTCCGACATAGCTATTGGTGCCGTACTTCAACAGTTTGTCGATGGCACCTGGAGACCGCTTTCATTTTTCTCCAGACGCCTGCTACCCGCCGAAGCGAGGTACAGCACGTTCGGTCGTGAGTTACTAGCAATTTACCCGGCCCTTCGTCACTTTCGATACGCCCTCGAAGGCCGCCAATTTGTACTCTTCACTGACCACAAACCGTTGGTATACGCCTTCCGCAATCGTTCCGAGCGCCNGAGTCAATGATTGCACGCCTAGTGATCCAAGCCGAGTTCTGTAGAGCGCGGGAGAGTTTAACGGAATTACCTTCGGACGGAATTCGTGGAATCCTTTTCAGACATTAAGTCCACTGTAGTAAATGTGACGGTCCCAAAGGTCTCTTTCGACAGTAGTGTGGTGGTCCAGCGTCCAGATGTTATTGGAGCTACGCCGCATTGTTGATCCGTGGTCTGACAACCTTAGGGATCCTGAGATGGTACTCCGCGATCTTAAAGGGCACGCATGGGCGAGCGAAAAATTAGAAGACAATGGATACTGTCACTGAAGTCTACCGCTGGCGAAGTCATCCACCAACAGTTATCAAAATCATGAACATCTATGACGAGGAGCTGGAATGGTGCAAGTGTGAATCATCGTTTTTGTCAATGAAATAACTAGCATCAAAGCTGGCCACTGGCCTTAGTGTAAGTGGGCTTTGACTGTGGTACAAATGGTAATACACGCTCAAGCCTAATCAATGAGCTAAGCAGTACGCCAGTTGTCAGTGATGCGGTGGGACATTTCGCTGATGTTTATACCATACCATACGCACCGCAGATACAAACCGCCTAGTGCAATGGCTTTCAGAAACGACCTTTCGTCACCCGATTTCTACCAGAAATACTGACAGGAGAACAGTCTGAACATACAATTCAGGCATTTGGGCTCGTCACAAACGTAACGGCATAGCTTTCTGGGAATTCACTTCGGTGTTTTGTGTGAAGTGCAGTGCAAACACAATATGAACAGGAATGACAGTTAGATTCACATCTCCCAAACCATGCCAAATCTGGTGTATTCGCAAGATGAGATCAGGTACTCCACTAAAAAATTTCGATGAAAGCATTTTCACGAAGGTCACTGCGATGCAACTATCGAAAAAGAACTAAAAAAGCCGTTTCATTTTATTGTGAAGCTGATACAGGACAGCCCAAACGGAATGCTTGTATCGACCCTGCCGCATACTTAGTGACCCGTCCTACCTACCCATCGACTGCTCATCCCACCCACCTTTTGACTGTTCGATATAACGAGCCAGAACATCTTTATCAACAGAATTTTAAGTGTGAACCATTTTTAACAATAGCCGACGTCTCTTCGTGAAGCGGGACCAATACACCGGACAAAATCTTTCTTCCCAAAAAGTGCATTTTATTGTTGCACGAAAAATTAAAAAATCTCCCTTTCGAATAAATGGCCGTTTCCCACTCGTTCTGAGCCTGACATAACATGCCGATAAACTACAAAATGCCTCAATATTCTCGAGAAAGCATAAAAACAAATTCGGGCCACGGTGACTATCGTCTGTTTAGATCTATTCCGAAAATCACCACGCGCGACCAGTAAAATTGCCAAAGTTGATATTGTAGTGACCTGGAGATACCCCCGGTCTGCCTGCTGTACGATGTGTAAAATCGTTCCTAAAATCTTAGCTCACATTGTACACAGGACCTCAAGGATCTTTGCCTGCCGTCTGCCTGATGCATGAGGTCGCGTTTGTTTGTTGGCATGCTTGTCGGCATATGCGCGCAAAGCGCTACACAAGTTTTTTTCCGGCTTGCTTGCGCGCTCGACGGTCGGATCCTTATCCTCCCTAGCTGTTCGCGTATCGGTGTCGCCTAGCTCTGATCGAGACCATTTGTACTTATCGCACAATATATTTTCGGTCTCGCAATTATTTGTATTTTCATTTCGGGTCTGGTATTTCTGCGCACACTTGAGGAAACGTTAATTTAGTGCACATACGCACCAAAATATGCTGGTTGGATGGGATATTGCTGAAGCACACTGGGTGCTTGTTCAATCAGTCTCTGGACGGAAACAGCTAAACGCGAGTGGAACCCTGCTTGACCGGGTGAATTTTAGTCCACTGCGGGGGGACGCCAGGTCATACGCTTCCGTGAACTCCATATCACGGGAGGTTCGTTGGTTGTTGGAAATCTTAGACGTCTGTACAACCAGAGGCTTAATGATATGGTACACTTTAGGGAGTCCCGTTCGCAAGAAGATGAGTTAGGTTGAAAATTGTTGCGAATCGTTTTTTGTCTGGTCAACGGTAATTTTTAAGTTCCGGCACATAGGAGAGCTGTGGAATTCCATTTACATGCCAATCTGATACTGGCTGTGAAACTTATGAGCTTCCTAAGAAACCGCCTGTCATGTGCTAAAGACCTACGCTTGAGATGTACTGCTCCAAAACAATCCCACACTAGCAAAGTGTACACTGATCAGTCACTTGTGAACTTCAAGCCCGACCGGTCTTCCGGGCTATGGTGTACGTCATGCCAACTTGTTTCCAATGTTTATAAACCTAATAAACAGCATGGAGTATTTGATTGCGCTGCAAGATGACGCGTCACATTTGTGAACGACCAGTTTCTACGGGAACCGGACTTCACCTCATGACTCGTAAATGTATTGCCAAGGTTCAGAAATTATTGTGATGTGGTTGCGGTTGAGTTTGAGGAGGTGATTCTACAAGCTCGTGTACCCAGACCAGACCACAACGCCCTGAGGACAATTTAATATCCTTAGTGTGATCTCGGTTGTGAACCTACGAAATGTACAACAGTGGTACGTCCAATAGGGCCCATCTCGTCCTCCTTTTGTACATAGTTTTTTTAAGAAAAACAGTGGAAACATTCCAGCGTGTGTAAAAAGAGAGCGTGTCAAACCCTCTATGGAATTTTATGTTGGAGACCGCCCACACTCCGTGCCAGATATCTCCTCAGCGATCAGTCTTGTTTACGTTTTAATATCGGGACTGTCTGGAGGACTCCGCACTATCGAATGGTTGTCAAACATTTGTGGATGTTCTGATAACGCGGCTGGTTGTGAGCGTGCCTTGAGTGTGGCGGAAATGAGTAACCACACGTTACCCTCGAAACGCGCATTGGTTATCGAGTGGGAAGCCGAGGCGGACCATTATGACATACGCTTCAAAATGCCAGATGAACCATCATCCGATCTGTCATCTCTAGCTTGTATGACTCGTTGGGCTTCTTGCCAAGTGGCGAAAACGGGGAAAGTATTGCTGCAAGAGCTGTGTTGCAGTCAGAATGACAAACTCAGTATGGAAGACCACTTAGAATAACACGGTTGGTTAAAAAATTCTAAACAGCAGAGCAAAATGGCAATTTCTGATTGGTTAACAGAAAACGATTTCCAACTACATGCATTTTTTGACACATCTGATGAGAGATGCAATGAGGTTGCCTACGATTCCTTCCGTGACGAAAATGGTGGAGGATTTTCAGCATTGCTGATGTCAAAATCTCGAAAATAGCCTCACTAATCAGTTAACATCAATACGCTCGAGGAGGCCGCCCTCATGCGCGCCGTTTGCATGTCTCAAAATACACGCTGGCCTCCGACTGTCTGTTCCAATGAGATGAATTTTTGGACAAGTTCGTTGAACGTGTTGCATTATACTGTTAATGTCGTTAAACGTTTCAGTACATTCGGAGCGAATAAACTGTCATAGTGTTGATGAAGTCGCCAATTTCCCAAAAACATTTTGTGACAAACACTAACAGAGTACACCTGCGAGTGACCCTTGAAGATGGCAAGGTCATGCGCCACTTCGTTCTTCAACTCTCGCGCCGAGTCTCTGGCATCTCATATACGCCTCTCAATGCCCACCTGCTTGAATCCCTCCCACGTGCATCACTGTATTGTTGTACTCATCATTTGGCCCACCTTTGATGTGGCCTTCCTGTTGGTCAAAAACCCTTTAAATATGTTGTGATTTGTGACCGTGTTGTCTTCGTACTGATCAACGTAAAGAAGCCCTGTCCGGAGGCCAGCCTTTTCCGTATTCATGCGTCAGCTTCGGACGGTTGGTTTAGACGGGATTTTACGAACTAGTGCATAATCCGTCGTTCAGTTATGAGCCGTTTCATTAACTGCTTTTCCGTTATCTGTTTACATGCTCGCAGGCCATTGAACTAGTTAAAACAGACAAGTCTGATGACCCTTCAATGATGGTTAGCGAATCCGTCGATTTAAAACTTCCAGCGCAGCAGCCCAATCTTATCGAGGCATTCACTGATTGTTTACCTACAACAAGCTTGGTCCCATCGGAGCCGGCCGGTGAGCCTCTGAGCTCGTTAGTTTGCTAAATTAACCCGGGTATACATCGGTGATGGGAAATGAACATGGTTCGGTGATGTTCCTATCAAGTGATGAGCCAGGATTTGCAGCTGATATTACCGTTTTGGCAGGTGTTGGCTGAATGTTCTGAAGATTATACACCATTCCTTGCCGTCATGACGCCTTTGTTTGCGCAAGGATTATCGACTGGCAACTGGCAATTTTTGAGGATTATTTGACTTAGTTTGCGTCACCATGTGATGTCTTTTGTGCTACGGTAAAGTCCAAGGTTTCCCGGAGCAGTTGTATGTGATAGAATATGGATGATAGTAGGCCAGTATGAGCGATTAAATGATAAAACAAGACAAACGCCGGCAAGTAATAATAATTGGCTTTTTCAGAAACACAAGCTATATACTATTCAAAGGGGCCGAGTCTAAGATCAGCTAATGAGGGCTGTCCAACAAACTCTGCAAGCAGCTAGCATGAAGCGGATCCCGCCGATGTGATTTTTTTTGACGCTAGTAGCTAAAGTAAAACTACTTCCCAACAATCGCTTTTTGGAGCCGTTGCTGTCCCAAGGTATCGCTTCTGTGCGAGCTGGCCTCATATTTTAGAGTTAATGTGGAAATAGAACATGAGCAAGCCATCATGAGAAAGCATATCGCCTTATCTGTTTGCTGACGATATCAAAATCGTTTACATATTCCGCCAGGGCAGTAGTATCAATTTCTGTCTACAAGATATACGACAGGACCTAGCCTCCTCGCAGTTGTGGTGCAGAACATGGCTGATGTCGTTCTCAGCAGACAAATCGAACATCCTCACTTATGGTTGTAAAATACCCAATGGCTCCATCTCACTAGATGGTTGTAATATTGACACAGCCACTTCGGTCAGAGATCTTGGAATACGGTACTCAAACTCCTTCAATTTCTCTGAACAAGTATGCTTCCAGGTAGCAAAAACTAAAAGAACAATAGGCTGCATCAAAAAGGCGTTCA
>QNGE01004441.1:43853-61521 GCA_008508345.1 Paragonimus westermani
TCGCCAAAGGCGATCTATCTTGACAATTTCCGAACGCCAGTTTTATTCCATAACAGCAAAAATTTCAAAGGTGCGGTTGGACACCCTCCCGGAGTGACCTTGAAATATTTGAAAAATCGCTCATCATACAACCTTGTAAACAGTGAATTAGTGTAACATCCCATTTTTTTGAGACTGAATCGGTGAAATAAGCGAACTACCTATTTCTCTGTGGCGTGCGTGAAAGTTCCATAAACTACAGTCGTTTCCTGTTTGACCACGTAATTCTTGCAAGAAACTTCACGTTTGTGCTACTGTTAAATTATACTTTTATGTATGGTTTGCAAATATCCACAGTGATCGCGCGTAACCAAGCGTGCTTCTCACACATGCGTTGGGAAATATATATTATTTATTTAATTGGAAGATCAAATGAAGCAAAGCTGGCTGGTTACGAATGACGCAGGGAGTGAACAAGGAGTACGTTGTCGACAAGCAAAGTCGACGTGATAGGGAGCAAACAAGACGGAACGTCAACACAGCTAAACGACCAGCGAGCGCTCAGCGGGGTCATACGCTCGAATGCGCGAAGTAATTGTCGGTATCGATACACGTTCAGATAGATGTTTGAATGTGAACAAACGTTGGGAGTAAATGACAGTCGTAGCTGCGACACAATTGGCAATGAAGGAACCAGGTAGTTACAGAGTCGTCTAGCATCGGCCTCTTGAAAAAGTGAAATTTCTGACAAATCCTGCTGGGGCAATCAATCCGCAGGGTCATTTGGTGGGTTACATATGAGGTCGTGGGACAGGTGGGTGACAGAGTTCAATTGCAAAATTCACGAGCTCCTTGTGTGGTCCTGAGGCTCATATGATAGTGTGCTCCCCACCATGAGGCACGCTGTCTGTTTCTGGTTTAGATTCAGCTGAGGCCAAGAGTTTTTACAGATTGGACTCGCCTAAAATGACTCTGTCCGTGTGTCGTTCAGCGATGGGCTACTGTTCATTTCCATGGTCAACCTTCTCTCCTTTATACAACGAGATTAGAAGTATACGCGGCGTGACGGCTTGCGCGTCATGAAGAGCTACACTAAAGCTGGAAAAGTGACGAACGTACAGGTCGAGTCACTCATGCCGGACAATTCTGAGAAGCAAAATTTTTTCGGTCCTCAAGTTTTGAGGTTGAAAACGAATTGGTGAAATCTCCCGAAAAACAACCACTTCTGGCATAATATCACAAATCCGCAGTCCTCCGGAACACGCCTTTCAGCCAAAGAACTTAGCTGAAAAGCCTAACCGATATTCTTACTGTATCTAGGCGTCCCGGCAGCAATATTGTCTGCGCACAACCATAAATGTTTACAACACCAATAATTCCGTATCTTATCGGCATCTCCTCGTATAAACTGTGTCGCCCTATCTTATGCACACAACTAGGTGGATATAAGAAAGCCTGCTACTGTTGACCCCTTCTGTACAACAACATATATAGGTAACCGTAGTAATGTTGTCCCAGTAAGCCACATCTTGTACCGTATGGCCCACGATCTTGCTCGTCGCTTGCTCAGGTACATAATTCGGACCAATACAGATGTTTTCAACGCTTGCAGTCTGAAGTGTGTAAACTAACGGGCCGTTCGCACACAAACGTTAGACTCGTTGAGTGTTGATTTTTGCTACATTCCGGAGACCAGAATCCAGGACATGGGTCAATGTATGGGACTGACACCACCGACACTGTCTACCAGATACCTGTCATAAAATTCGGATGATTTCACGACCACCACTGTCTGTCAGGTCGCAGTATATCTACTTCTCAGCACGACATCCATGGCCACATTTATAGATCGGATTTCCGCTAGCGTACGTTTTGGAGGTTACGCTGAGGCCAATTCGAAAAACCAAGACCTCGGATATATTTTCATTGTGTCTGCTTATGCTCTCACTGCCTGCTCTAGCGCCAGTCAAGAACGCTTTCTACTCGGATCCGGCTGCTGCCGTTAGGTTGATGCATAATAATTTTGGCCACACCAGCCCAGGTCGGCCACATTGATGATGCTGAGTCTCGTTTGTGTGGCGAGTTTGGGATGGCGTCTGCTCCTCCAGATAATGGCGAGCGACTGTTGCGGCTGCGTGCTGTGCGTACGCACCTTAAATACAGCGCCAATCTTTGAATCGGGTTTCTTCTATAATAAATCACAGCTGCTTTTATCATTGGCTGGGTCGCCTTCAGAACTGTCGGCCTTATTGGGAGTGAATACTTGGATTCACGTCATGCGTTAACATGTTGCACTTTTTCCTCCACGTTTGCTGAGCAACCACCATAGCGACGACGGTTGACCGTTCAGAAATGGGCGAGACATTCTGTACAACGTAAGTATCAAGTCAGTCTAGAAAACTGTCTCTGATTTTCACTTCTGAGATTCTACCACTTGCTGGGCCGGGGTCGCAAAAGCCAATCAGGAAGCGGGAACTTTAGTCCACGGCGCCGATGTTCGTGAGTCAAGCAAAACGTTGAATTTCACAGAAGTCTCTGCAGTCGATAAAATTCCAGGCCAAAGGTTCCCCCTGGAAGTTCATATTGTGGGTTTAATATGGGTGTCTGAAATGAGGTGAAGCGTAGCTCGACTGCTGACATTGTAGCCTGGCTACTAAAAAAATCTGAGGAGATAAAATTCGCTTTTTGTCTGGGGACACGTATGCTACTCGAGTTCCTCCATAATGCTTGTCCGAAGCGGCCGTCTGTCTGGGGAGCCATCAGCAAGGCAGATGGCATAGTCAGTTACAACAAGTGTGGCGTTAATGCGTACTTACAAGTATGGTACTCAATGTAACAGATATGCTGCACTTGAAGGCGTTATAGATGTGCTTCTATAGGTTACTCATGTAGATCCATCGCCATGCATATATAAACATTTTCAGGAAAAGACGAAATATCTGCTGACCACTTTTGTTCACTTTCCAGTGCAAAACGTTTGCAAAACAATTCATTTAATGCCAGGACCATATTAAGTCTAAGATCTTGCCAATACTGATAAGAATTATGGAAGGCAGAACGCCCCCTGAGGTGGATTACCAAAATTTCTCAACAAGCAACACCCCAGTCTCAAAGCACGTGGCCGAATACGCGTCCAAACAGGGTATGACGGTGTTCGAAGATGACTAACTGAGTCTGAACGATCGTGTGGCCTCATTTTGTCGTACCGCACGTGAGCGTACCATCAATCTTGTCGATAATACCAGTGCCAAAAAAGAGAACAAATTCGCTGACTTTCTTGGTCTAACTGTGAATCTCGAGAGTTCCAATAGCATGCCTAACATGAGGGTAGTGTGGGTTTAGAAGTCAGTCAGCAAACAGGAGCCGTTAAACAACGTTGCTTGTACTGAACTCAACGTAACGCATGGGTTTTCATCTTTCTACGTTGCAAGTGGATCAAACAAAGAAGAATTTTTCCGTCTAGTAATCTAAGATACGCTAATGTTGAAACTTTGAAAACAGCCAAAAGAACGAGAAAACCGACCACCAATTGACTACCGGTGATAAAAAGCCCTCCTAAACTCACTACCTTACGAGTCGCTTGAGTACACTTTCTTGGTACGATAAGGGAAAATACAAGCATGAATACTGAAATCCACAATCAGCGAACAAGAAGGACGTACTTATTACCACCCCGAATTCTGGGCCTTCGTCCAATGACAGAAATTTCTCAAGTGGCGGATCTTTTAGTACAAGGCTCAATCAGAATCCCAGTATTACTCGCACGGTTGCTCGCATTACACACAACACCACTTCCAGCATGAATAGTCTTTGCATTGTGGATACTTATCTGAACGCAACCTGTTATATGTGTTTTGAAAACGTGCATGCGGGCATGATTAATTAACTTCAACTTTACTCTTTTTTATTGGAGCGCATGATGTTCATACCTCCCCTATAAGGTCTACCTTCCACAGTCACACTACCCAACCATACACTGTTGACACTTTTCTATCACTTTCTGTCACGGACTCAGACACAGTTGATAACTAATTAGACCAAGCGACGCCATTATGATCTTCGAATCACACAGCCTATTGTTTCAGACATTTTTGGAGGCCTAAAAGTGAGGTCGAGTGAGGACAATTTGCCAAGCTCATTGTTTCCGAATGCACATTCCATCATCAACGAGATGCACGTTTTTGAATCCTCCATCTTCTTTTATAATCCTAACTTTATTCTGGTCGCCGAAGCCTGGTGTGCCACTGGGGCTTCAGACACGCAAATGAAGATTACAGCTTAACATATGTCCCGTAAAAATCGCGGTGCAGCACGTGGTGGAGGAGGTTTAATTTACCTGCGTGAGCAATATCCTGTAGACCTACCTAAAGAACTTTGTCCAGATATGGTTGACGAATCATTACGGCTGTTAATGTCAGCTGTATATCACGAGTCACCATTAAGGTGCGTCTACAGCCCACCTAATACCACTCATAACAACATGATTACCCTTATCATAGGCTGACTTATGTATCAACCTTACTTGCACAGTACTACCATGTCAAATATTTCTCGGACCTCTTTCGCAGCTAATGCAAACCAAGCTGAGCTTTCCGCACTTGTCTAGAAAAATGGGTGGCGCCAACATGCTTTATCACCTGGTAGACTAGACCACAGTCAAGATCTCAATTTTAAAGCAGGCGTCCCCGCTGTTAGCGTGTGTCTTGGAACAATTCCCAGAAAGCGAGTGAAGCGTAGTCAACTTCATGTCTGGCCAGAACTCAAGTTAAACCCGTCGCCTTTAGCATGTTCACCACTCTGTTCAGGTCCTTGATGTGGGACACAGTCTTTGTGACCTCTACTTCTAGTGCAACAACCGAGGTATTTAGCAACCAATCCAGGTTTTGCAAGAACATCCTGGCACCGAAAAGGCCAAAATATCATAATGTGTGCGGTGATGGCAGAACTTCAACTCCAAAGGAGCATGGTAAGCTCAAAAATCTTGAATCACACCACCGATGAACTGGAGGTTTCCCTCCTACTACAAAAACTTTTCCGTTTTATAAAGTAAGAAATCGCAAAGCTGCCACTGAGCAGGGGAAAAGTGTGATCAACAGTAAACAGCAGAGCTCTAAGTTGATGCCGTTGATGAGAAGTAGGATCTACCGAAGCAATCCTATTATCTCAGTAGTAATTCCGAAAAATAAATCTTTTGGATGATTCTGTTACAGTCCGTAAGGTGTTTAACTAATAGTTTGCCGCTTCCCTTAACTTCGGAGAAAATATCTCGCTCCCACCTATCCCTGTAAACAAGGCTACGTTCCTGAGCCATGGTTCTGTTAATACCGTGTATACACATACTCCATGGTCCTCAGGTTATTGCTCTCAAACACGGAGTGGACACATTCCCCTACCTAGGATCAATGATTACACACTTTATTTAACATTACTCGTTACCCTTTTCCATGCATGTAAAAAATAGATACGAGTTTATCAACCATGGTAAGCAATTACTAATCGGTGACGACATCAAACTTGTCTATATTTTTCCTCCTGGAATCCCCATTTCTCGTTTAGAAAATATACGGAAATAATTTTTTCAGTTAGGACCCAGGTGCCAAACCAGACTGATGAAATATTTGGAC
The DNA here is from genome assembly GCA_008508345.1 of Paragonimus westermani. Lineage (NCBI taxonomy): Eukaryota > Metazoa > Platyhelminthes > Trematoda > Plagiorchiida > Troglotrematidae > Paragonimus > Paragonimus westermani. The sequence continues at coordinate 49,457 of QNGE01004441.1, forward strand.
AATAAATCCACCGTCGTTGAACATGGTCTTCGTGTAGCGGACAGATTTATAAGACTGAACGGTCATAGTACAAGACTGCCATCTCAGTGCGTGACCTGGATGTACCTTACTTAAAATCACTCAAGAAACTATCTTTCCTAGTAGCTAAGTGTGACGAATGATAGGTTACATTAAGCATTCATTTTTCCCTCCTGCGACTCGGCTACGTCTTTATGAACTATGCATGCGACACCAATTCGAGTACTGCACTTTCACATATAGCCACATGTGTGATGTGGTAGGCTAGCTATGGAAAGTTTCCATCGTGCATTCACGAACAGTTTACTGAGCTATCCATCTTTCCTGAGTCATACAGAATCCAAACAAACATTTGCATTCGATTCTCTTTCACCACGGCAACTTCAGCTGAATCTCTCGTTTATATATAATCTAATTTACAGCAAAAGGTTCACTGCCAACTTTTCAGTCCGCTTGTGGCACGACTCAGAGCACAACACAAGAAACAAGGATTTCATTTCAGCGGCCTTCAAGTCCCGGAAAATAGTGCGTGCCGTGTTTTTCCTGTCGAAATAATGTTTCATTTGGAATTAACTCTCAGTAAGAATATACATCGTCTTGAACAAAGCTTACAAACTTTCCTGACAATGATGGACGTGTTTCCCATTTTTAAGGTCTGCCTACCTGAATGCGACATCCTTGAAAATGAACCAAATAACACCCGAGTGAACCTCTGTCTACCGCATGTTGTCACACCACGTAACCTTCGAACTGATCAAAGTTGCCGGTTTTTCCGCGGGAGGTATCGGTTTAAAGTTTGAAGCTTGTTGATCAACCCTCCAAAACAGACCTTCCACACAACTATCTCTAAACCTTGCACGTGAATAAAAAACAGGTCTATATTCAACACACGCATATCAGTACACGCACGCCTGTTCGTAATACTGCAGTCATCCTGGCACGTTGTCACATCATGTCGAGCGGTATCCAGCTGTGCGTAGTTACCAATTACTATTCAAAAGCTGTACACACTATAACTGTTGAAAAGAACAAAAAAATCAACCCGTTAGTCTCGCATGGTTGCCCAAAAATGTCGCGTTGTCATCCGTGTTTCTTGTCGTTCTAGTAGATCACCAGAAAAACTGCGTTGATAAGCATCTTTCTCAAACTGCATATCCATCATATGGAGCAGATCGATATTGAAAACTCGGTAGTAACCATGTGCTATAAAAGGCTGCTAGCCGACTTTTTTTTCGCACTCCATGTTAACAACTGTTCACCACTGCTGCATATCTCGTTGACCAACACAAATTTCTTAGTTTCACGTGAAAGACTTTCCCAGAAAATTACACAGTTACTCGCCATAGTTCACAGGTTCGTTTCAAACTCGCGGGCAGTTTTGTGCTTCTTTTTGTTCCGAAAACTATGTCTAACGCCAGCAGTCTTTCCAAGACATCCGGATACTCAAAATCCCGTATTTGTTGAATACTTCGTGAGATTTGCAGAACTTCCTCAATTTTTAGCAATTAGCGAAGTCCTGGCAAGAGATTCGCTCATTTATCTTCAAGAGTCCGAGAATTCCTGTCTCCCTCATCCCAACAAAATTTTATGCACGTTTTTCCAAGGCGATTCACACTATACAGTGGCGAAATTGTTCGAATTTCCACTTTCGAAATACACGGATCAGCTCCATTCCTCATGACTTTTACTACTATATCACAGATCACCTTGTAAAGTGTATGTGGACACAAATACTCAGCACTTTTACCGAATTTCAGGGGTCATGAGAGCTTTCTTCTCAGAAGCCCGTACGTCGAATGATTTTTTATAAACTGGAAATTTTCTCTAGCAATATGCCTGTTTCGTTGTATTGTTTACATAACTTTCGTATTCTACCGTTAATGATTATGCTTATTGTGGGCAGTCATTGCGTTTCGCTTTATATTATGCGCGTTAATCGCGCTCATTTGAGCGTGTCTTTTGAAGATGTGCTGAGTAAGATACCATCATTGCAGGGTTTGAGCGTTGTACAGAACAAACCGAGGGTTAGTTTAGCTGACACCATGCTTCTAATATGTTGCCAACTTGCGAACTCGTAGTGTATTCCCCGGGTAGTAGGCAGCATTACTCACCGATACCAAAGTCCGCAGCCGTCTTCTGGCTTTCAGAAGTAATAGGGCTGCCGATCCACACTGTCTGCTGCCGGCAGTTTTCAGGAAAAGTAGGATAAACCTTTGTCGCAAGGCCTTAATGCAGCCGCTTTGACTTGTATGGCAGACAGGGATAGTCCCTTCGAGCTGGGATCGCTCGGTAATATTTCCCAAATTCGGGAAAGAAGCATAGGGCTAGTGCGAAAACCGATGGAGAATTAGCTCTACTACAATCACCACTAGGGCTTTAGGAACCAAAATATTTCATCTAGTGGGTGTGGCTCTACAAGCGGGCATTAAAAAAAGAGGCAAGGTTTCACACCGGTCCAGAATATGCTGTTCTAGCTTTTACTCTCGACCAACTTCTGGACAAACATCAAGCGTACCACCCATGAAAAGATGTCGTATTTCTCTCTTTTATAGGCTACTTTGCTTCGGTGAATTGATCTACAGTTTTAGAGTCACTCAAACGTATGTGTGTAACGAACGAGTGTGTGTATATATTGTCGATACATTATTCCCCTACTTCAGCTCAGGATATGGCGCATGGTGACCTGTTTCCCGGTTTCATTGCGGAGAGCGGTGTACCCCAAGGTTGTCCATTTCCATCATTTTTGTTTAACTTTGCCATAGACGAAGTAATGGTTGGCTGTTTGTGGCACCCATAAGATACCCGTGTGGACACCGACTTTGCAGAATACTGAGTGAACTTGATTGTGTTGTAATTTGACAAGTTCCAAGCAGCATAATCAATATCAAATGCCATTTTGCACCCCTGGGTGTTTCGGTTTGCGTTTTGCAACCTCAATTTATAAGGTGATTCCACAAGACTGCTGTGCTCACGCAGATGTGACGTATAGCGAAGCTATAGAGGTGTTTGACTTGTTTTTATGCCTAGGGAGGAAGGACTGATGAGGAATGAAGTGAAATCGAACACCTCTAATGCATGAATGGTATTCACTAATCTAGCACATTTCTGGCTGCAGAGATGGATTTCTCTGAGGCATGGGGTTTGCGGATATAAGCCAGCAGCGAGAACTGCACTGCGTCACGGCAGCGAAAATCGGTTATTCAGAATAGATAATGTGAACCGTCTTCATGTAGTTAACCATCGGTGTCCGCTTTTAATTGTATGCGTCGCGTGGTACCAAAGAATAAGCAGCAAAGTACCTGGGACGCGGGTGTTCTACAGTAATTTTCGAAAGGGTTCTTTATTCAATCCTTACATTTGCCCAGACTTGGAGGCCTAGGCTATGTTTCGAGGGTGCCAGCTAGTAAGCTACCGCAGCCATCATACATTGCTGACACCGAAGCCAACTAGCATAAGGTCTGGGGTGGACGAGAGATGACCTGGATCACAGAAATGAAGTCATTCCCCAGAGGGATATCCACTGTGGGTCAAGTTCATCTCTCAGACTGCAAACATTGTGATTCAGAGAATTGACAAATGCAAACCTTAGGTGAAATGGGGGCTAACTCTGCTCATTGGCGTGAATTTTGTTGTTGTTTGGCCGATCTGTCTGCTAACTCAACACACCTACTGACGCTGGACAATGAAAGCCTTGAGAAGGCTACCTAACTTCCACATGTATCTCGGTTGTTTGTATGCAAGATGTAGACAGCTTTATGGTAAATATTTGAATGTAGACTAAACAACCTGTAGAAGTTTGGTTCCTTCCTCCTCCCCTGTTCCTAGTTCGCTCTTCTCCCACACGGTTTGCTTTACTACCGCGTGGGTGAGTGTCAGTAAATCATCGTTGGGAATCATTGATGTACTATGTCCACCCTATAACCCTGAACGTTTGCTTTCGTTTACACGGCTACCTCTGAAATTCCGTGTTCATCCAACTTTAGTGTACAAAAACCACATACCTACTCTTATCCATACCACCTTCTCTTGCCTATCTTCGGTGATTTCACGTGGTTACGGCTTGGAATTGGTTTTGCATGGTAGCCTCGTAGGCCCTAAGAATTTTTCTCGGGCTACCCGCGTTTATATTCCTTAGAATGCATTACTGTTGTATCTGTATCTGATCCTCATCCACTACATGCCTTACGGACAATAACAACGCTAGTTAGAACAAGTCACTCAGTAGAAGCGCATTGTATATTGTCGCATTTACAAGCAATCGGGTCATTTTAAAGTGCATGGATGAGTGAGCCGTTGGTCGCTGAAGCCACGGCCAATCAGAACACTTTTGGCGCCTTGGCACGAGTGTGGGACACACAGGCGGCCTTGACGCATATACAACAATTACCATCCGACGTAGCCACACCAGACAATGTTGACGCCTTCAAACGAGGGTTGGATGGTACATCTCTCTCACCCTACTGACGCATGTATTCCAGGTCAGTTTATCTGAGGAATGCGCGCCGTTATGCTTTCATGCATTGCTAATCATATCCCTGTTCACAAACATTTGAGACACCTACTCGCGGCTCGCTTCTAACTTCCCGTTTTGTGCCTTGCAGTATTCTTTGGTTGTCGTCCGTACCGAGGCCCTGATAGTGTTAGCCTTATCAGTTCCGGCACCAGAAACCGCTGACTGCAGGCACACTGCGTTCTTATTTTGTAGTTCAGGATTAGGACGAACTTCCTCATTTGCTTCCGGATCATCAACTGTGTGCTAGGTTGACAGACAATTCGATCACAGCTGCTAAGGAATCTACATGACTAGCTCTTTGAGAGTACATTAAATCACTTCGCGGTTGAACACTCTAACTCATTCTTGAGGTACAGTATGCATGGGCGAGCTACTGAACTTTCCACTCCAGGATCAGACGCATCACCTGTGAGTACATCAAAAACCAATACATCACATCTGACCAGGGAATCGGTTGCGCCATCAGCAACCACCAACGGTTGGTTTTGTCAAAGACCAGGAAACCTTGTTAAGATATATATTCTTAAGTTGGGAGGTAAATGTTGAAGGTCTGCGGCTCCCAGGTCCTGTAAGGCTCAAAAACGCCGTGGTTTCTGCCTCAGATGTTCTAAAGGACTTCTACGCTAACGTTTTCGCTCATAAATCTTTCATTTCTTAGATTCTAACCGCCGATACGGTGGGCGGCATGAGCGCCACGGATGCTTCGTCCAGAGATATCATTGATTGGCTTCCGCTTCATGAGGATATCCCTGCCGATCCCGACTCTATTCCACGCGAAGCATCGTGTGAGGCCGCCTAGCAGCTTGTCAAGCCTCTTACTCTGTTTCTCGCGCAATCTACCTCAAGCGGTTTGATACTCGTCAGCTGAACGCCTGCTAATAGTACTCCTGTCTTAAAAGTGGTAGATACATTCATACTTATGACTGCTGTCCAGTCGGCATGCCATTTTGCCTGGCAGAAGTACTGGAGAAGCTTTTGTGTGACTCGTCTCGAGGGCATTCGTCTTTCCACAACTTTTTCGCTGGTTGGCAACATATTGTCAGAGAGCGCCGTCCTCGCAAGATGGATCTGATAACAGCCACTGGCAAGTGGATGAAATAAGCCGATAGGGGTGTTAGTGTTCATGTGATTTGACCTCACCAATGGCGTTTGATCGGGTGAATCGCTGGATTTTGCGTATTCGCTGACCGTGGATACTCCAGTTATTGAGGCGGCTCCAGTAGCATGTCTCTGGGTTTCATCCTCGGCCTGTAACTGGTAAGTATTTTTTCTGGTTGTCTTCCTCCCTCAATTTTGTCACTGCTGTCGCTGTTTATCGATGACCTCAAAAGTTGGGGGATTGTAGGCACACCCAGAGCCCATTCAGCAGAACGATCTGGACAATTGTTGAATTGGTTTCGGACGAATGAACTCGCACCCAACGCCGACGGGCTTAAGATTATGGGCATTCGAATGCACAGTCTAATAACGCCTGCCATTTAAATGACTCCTCTTTTCAGTCGGTCTTTGCGTAGAGGGACTAATAGGCGACCGTTTTGGATCCCCCGTTGAGCTTCCACAATTTAAATACAGCTGTGAGAAAGGCTACTAATGTTTTGGTGCCACTCAAGCGACTTTTGGAGCAGTATGGTTTCTCTCGTGTCGGGATTCTCCATAGTGACTTCATTTGGCAGCAACCCAAATTTTGATCTAGAACGCCTGCATCAGACATATTTCCCTAGGCCTCTCCTTTGGTCGTGAGACCCCAGCTAGGACTGAAAGTACAAACCGGCCCACCATATCCGTTTCAGGATATCAGGCTACTTCAACGAGATGAACGACGGGCCACCAAACAAGTTGTGATACTAGGATATGTGTCGCATAGCAGAGGGCTGGAGCAGATGGACGCATTCAGCCTTGACCACCGTCGTCTTCGAGGAAATACGAAACTGGTCCACAAGATTTGTCTTAACCCAGCTGTTACAACAGCGGTAAGGTTAACCTTGGAAGAAATGGTCCCACGCCCCAAAGGCGAAACAGCAAACTTTGGTGTGAGACCAACTCATTTTCTGTGCAAGCTCCTGTTCTCAAATAACCTATCCGAGATGTTCGTCAATGCAGACTCCACGGAATCATTCAAGCGTCACTTCGATATGCACCATGCCAGAATGCGATCCACATTAACTGATCACCCTAGTGATAGACGGTCACGCCATACTACTTATACCACTATTCAATAGCATCATAGATCGAAATGATTGCTGGACAAGTACGGGCGAAATAGGGGAAGGATCATTGGAGGGCAGCATCACGTGGGATGGCTTTCGCCACATGAAGGAACTGAGACATAGTGTCCAAAGCGACCGGGGCATCCTCAGATCAGTGTGGTGTGCAAATGAGTGTTTCTGTTGGTAGTCCCGTTGAGACGCATAAGTCGTGTATTGGTTTCCCCGGATAAACAACGTTTGGCTGAAATTTACCCGCAGGGAGTGTAGGCTGTCGTTAGTTTACCGTAAATATGTGCGTTTGGAATATCGTGGAAGTAATTGTGGATGGATTATTCAGGAAAGAATGAAATATGCCTAGTGTAATGTGAGAATTTGTTTGTTTTAATGCGTAAACGATGTTTATCAAGGACGCCAAGGATTTGCGCTGAATTGACAGCGAAATATGTTGACGAGATAGCTGAAATTTTGTGATCTAGTTGTTAGAGAAAATAAGGAACAAATGATTAATAAACATGCACCGTATGAGTTGTAAGCTATCATTTGTAATGATTTTCATTCGATATTCCTTGAAATAGGTGCCGACAGTTGATAAGTTTGGCTCATTATGTTCATCCCCACGTGCGATTGGAAACCACTGAAAATTGGAAACGTCGTGGGTAAGTAGATAAGGCCGCAGCTGATGACTTCTAAACATAATGCGGGGGAAACCCGACTTGATCTGCTTAGAGTAGATATTGCTCACCGTAATCGGCGTAAGCTGCTCTGACCTTAAGGTAACCAAAAAATAGGTAAAATTCTTCAGTTACCTGATCACCAATAAGATGGAATTTCATGTTTTCAGGAAAGCGAAGAGGTTCAACGAGAAGTGAGGTACTGTACTGCATGAAGCCATCCGGGGTTAACCGTTCAAAAATCAGCCTACGTCACGACCTATAGTTGGACACACTGACGTCTATGCTCGACGGTCAGCCTACCTGCACCCTATAGTCACAACGTCACGACCTATGATTGGACACACTGACGTCTTTGCTCGATGGTCAGCCTACCTGCACCCTATAGTCACAACGTCACGACCTATGATTGGACACACTGACGTCCTTGCTCGATGGTCAGCTTACGTGCACCCCCAGAGAAAACATCACGATACTGAAATATCAAAATAAGTTTATTATAGGTACATTTTATCATTATCTAGGATATTCCGTCAGAAATCAGGAAGGCTGCATGCTTTCGGTGCCGCTTCAGTAGAAGTCCTCCTCTTGCTGTGTATGCTGGTCTACACTCAAATCGTATGTAACATATTAAGTGGGGTGTCACTTACGTTTGCCGTTGACGTCTGTGTAGTCATTTGCGAACACTTTTACTTAGACCCGCTTGCGTGGGGGAACAACGCGAAACTCATCTTCAGATGTATCATCAGTGAATAGTGAAGCTGCACACGGTCTGTGTTTTCGTTTCAACGTCGGAGTTAGTACTGTGTTTGAGGTCGATGCAACTGAACATGCATAGTCAATGACATCATAACTTACCTGGCGAGGGAGGTTGTAACTGCCCTGTGCGGAAGGGGCAGTGTGATATGTCAGCATTATTCATGCACTCCACATGGAAAAATAACTGGTCCTTATCGCACCGATAACCATTGGTATTAACGGGGTTACCACAATATCCACAGGGCACCCCCCCTGTGAACATTCTTCTCCCACCTTGGCTGTTTTGCATTCCACGGCGGAAGAAGGGGGAAGTCTGTGTGTGGTAAGGCTGACTTATCTGTTTCACTGGACTGGTGCGTGAAAGCTATGATAGCCTTGAAAACGTGGCTTCCTGTCCGGGGGTTAACATCGTGCAGCTTGGCTAACTCGTGATACAACATTTTGTAATCCTGTTGAAATGTATCGCTGCCGGCAACCTTCACCTCTCGGCGGAACATACTACTTTTGGGTAGATTGTATTCAGTAAGCCACCGTCGATGGATTGGGAAGCGGCCTAGAGCAAATGCGGATATAGTTAACAGCAACATACTGTATGGATAGAAGTGCTTTTTGAATACGGACAGCATATGACTACATGGTAACCACATGAACTTATAGAAACTGCACTCGCACGTGCCATCACTGATGTTTACGTATACTGTGTGCCATCGTGACTTACTCGAAGCTACCAAATGATGTTAAACAAAGTACGATTACCTTGAACTCGTCCAACTGATTGAAGTGCAGCAGGGGAGTACGCCCCTTGAGATGCTTCAACACCAACCGACTGGCAAATGTTGTCAGCCGAGAGAGCATATTTTTAACGTACACGTCTACGCTGACCACCTCCCGGCGATCGCACTACATCTCAAACTCCCGCATTAGCCACTCGCTGAGGGACCAAATTTTACTAATGGCAGTGGCTAAGTGATCTCTAAAATGAGTGCGCTTCTTTAGTATCCCATTCGCATTCTCCAGACGGTTGTTTGTTCGATTTCCGAAATGAACAACATACGACTGTGCATGGATGGCCCACTTTGACTTTATGTATAGCCAATTGCACAAGAGGTAGTTCATGAAGCTGGAGTCTGTTCGCCGGATTATTGCAACATCCCGGTTGAACCTGCGAAATGAATAGATAAAGGTGATCACTCACTCTTCAGAGTTATTGCAAGTAGCCATGCAATGAAACAAATACCGGCTTCTGAAGGAACTCGTCTGAATGGTGACTACAAGGATTACTACATCAACTTACATGTTTCCTCTTAGCATCCCGAACATGGAAGTGACATAACATTATGTTGCACCCAAAGACCACTCGTGCTGCTCGCATTTGGGCCGCCATTTTATCCATCACAAACGTTCTGACACGTATGTGTTCCCCCATAACCTTCCGGAATGTCTCGAACAAATGACGCAAGGATGCGTATTTCTCACTTTGTACATAGGCGTACATTACGGGTCGTCCATGGCCCATGCCGTCTGTAACGAGGAACTGATACAGCTTTAGGCCGCAGCGGCCAATGCGGAGTGGTGGAGGACCTACTTGTGGCGATTGTTTCCATGAGTGGCATCGATGTTTACCACGTCAGGGAACCGTCTCAATAACTGCACTTGCTCTCTGCGTGCGAAACATATGTGCGTGTACCTATTGTTGTCGTCTCTGATGACACGCAGCACGCCGCTTTTCTCTATATGATCCAGAATTTGTGGTAGATTTTCTGCTACATTTGTACACACTAACCCACTTACTTATCACTGGCGGTTTCAACCGATGACGGATGTTGCAAATATCCATGGTAGTTATATACTCGCCATTAAAATCCGCAGCATACTGCTTCAACTCAGCAGTTGGAATGTTGTACTCAAAAAGATGTCTCGAGTTGTTCACTTCACTGTCTGTGAGCCGACGAATCCTTGGATGTGCATCGTACAGGAAGGCGGTTAGGTCGTGGTTGTGCTCCAACGTGAAAGAGCCAGCAACCAACACGGTATTCCTCCTAACCACGTTGAAGCGTGATTGGCAGAATGTATCGCTGGAACTGTGCAATGGGAAGCATTTGATCTGAACTCACTAAACGCGTCGTACTCCACAGCTTTCGCTCTTACGTCGCCTGTATTTTATACAACGGAACGCCATCTAACAGGTAAACTCAATGGCAATCACACTCACATGATCATATTTCAAGCGTCCACTGTCTGATTTCTTGCTTGAACCAAACACATACAGAACATTGTGATCCTTCATGTACCTATCTAAGCAACTATTGAACTCGCTGAAGCTAGCAAATTCGCAATCCTCAAAGATATCTTTGAAGCTCTGTAAATAATCCACAACCTAAAATGGAATATAAGATAACATCCGTGAAAAAATTCTTCACGAGATACTACATTTATACCGTCACAACACCTACCATCGCTAATTTTGATCTCGGCGCCAAATGAAGGACAAACTGATTCACGGTCGACTAAAACAAGTCTTTTTAACTCTCCTGATGCTCTCTGTCATGGAAACCGATGACTTTCACATTCCTGAGCGATACCACGGAAATATCGACAAGTGCTCAATGATTTCTCATTTTATCGCCGTCCAACGGCAGATTTCACTCCCTGCGGGTAATTTTCATCCAACTTCTGTGCCATCCGTCATCTCGGTTCATAACAATATACTGTGTCAGTTGGAAATGTTGGTTAGATATACGGTAGTGATCACACCACAGACGGTACGTATGCACTCCTCACCTGGATACATGAATAGCTTCGTGTGTGCCTTTTATCTAACCGGCGCCGTCTCCCTTTTCACGCAAACTGGATAAGTAGACAGCTGTGCATCTCGCCAGTATTTCGTCTCAAATTCGAAACGAGTAGGAAGTGACCATTTAAGTACAGAAAAATTTCCCTAACTTTCATGAGATATCAAAATGCAGGTTTCATTAAAAATATGTAGTATTTATGAGGTGTGCTTATTTGTGCTCCAGTGAGGAAATTCGGTTATACATAAAAATGTGCTTATATCCACAATTTTGCAAGTGAAAAGTTCAGGTTTTTCGATAGAAAAACCCTATTTGTCTTCGTAGTATATTTTGCGCTGTGAAAACTTTTTCTATGGTAACTTTTATGGCGGAATACTCATGTTTGTTCCGCAGAAACTCTCAGTTTCGTGTGGTTTGAGAAATGCGCTTGATTCTGTAATTCTCAACCACGTTGCGTTCGCATTGCGTTTAGCACCAAATATCAAAGTAATGCGCCATGGAAAATATACCACCGGATTTTTGGGTTGATTGTTTACCTGAATCAAGTACTCATTTTGCTTTTTTTCCAGTAGTTCGAGTAGATATTGGTCGGTGAAATTTCATTCCTAAAAACGGTTTCTCATGAAGTCATCGGATGACTGTCTCTATCTACGACCCATGTGGGACGGCGTAAAAATGGGTAATATATCCCGCTGTATTACTGACAACCCGTGTACTGTTTAGTCTGTTGTTACTGGCTATGGTTAACTGTAGCTCGCCGTTCGCAAGCAACTTGATGCCCACTCATCTTGCGGCTAATGGCTCACTTATAGGTTTGCTAGCACTTCGACAAGGATACCAAATCTCAGTTGCATCACTTTCGTTACAACAGTTCAGTCTTCGTATCATCCTCACTTGTGATTCTGTAGAATGTTGGCCCACGCCTTCCCCAGCTGCAGACTTCACTGATAGCTAGAATCGCGTTTCCCAATTCTTCGCTGTAATTTCTACAAGTCCCCAGAAGTCCATGACTTGAAGATACTTTCTCAGTAAGACACCACCAATTGGCATAAGTGTAGTATGGTGGCGCGTGTTTCGAAAAAGGCCAGTTATCATTGCGTGGTAG
>QNGE01004442.1:4690-52281 GCA_008508345.1 Paragonimus westermani
TGGGGTCCTCGTGATCACTCAAACCGTTGGTTAGAGACGCTATCCGAGATGGCGGTGTGTCGCAGTCAATGGCGTACCTGTATCCATACCATTTCTAGTTCTTCCATTTAGTCTTCTTCAATCTTTTTTGTCCTTCGTAGTACTCTTTCCTTTTAGGATATTCCACTGGATATTCACTGTTGAGGTGAGCGGCGGCCCGAGCTACAGTACCTTTTGGTCAGGCTCATGGCTGTTTTGATGATGATGATGAACTGCTGTGCAAATCCTCAAAATTCAAGAATGATATGACTGCTTTCCAAAAGGTAACCTTCGAATATTCTCTTTTATCACTGGGCTGTGATATTAAACTGCAATTCGATTGGTCGCCACCTTTTTGTCTTGATAAAAATGTTCAAGCTAATCAGGTATGAGAGATGGACTATGACCGGAACGAACCGTAAAATGCTGAAAATTTCAAGTAGCCGACAAAGAAAGTTTGTAATCGTGACAACAGTCGCATCTGAGCAAAAAAGCAGATGGAAAACATTCTCTTCGACATAGGGTTCCTTCGAAATCTGCTCTAAGTCTCAGTTTTATGTGGCCCTTGTATTTTGGTCTACGGAATATGACTACGGAATATTGGCTACGGAATCTGGCCCTCACTTCAGTATGTACGTTCATGGGCAGTTTTTCTTGTCTTCCACAAAGACAATTTCCGTGAACATACCCGATGCGCCATATGTGCCACCACAGGATGACGCGGTGGGGTGTTGTAAGCAAAATGCTAGGCTTGTAAATCGATACGATAAACATTCTACCGGAATTTACGCACCCGAGATTTATTAAAGTCAAGGTACCGTCTTGGTTAACTCGGTGGTGCTGTAATAAGCAATATCAGACAAATGCAATTAGTAGGAAAAGACATCTTCAGGGTAGTCGTTTCGAGAAAAGTAACTTGCGGGCACGTAGCGTCAGGTAGTAATGAAATAACGTTGCCAACTCAGCGAATCAAATATGTTACAATCGTCAAGTGAGTAGAGGAATAAATAAAAAAATAGACACTTCAACAAGAGTTACACTCTTCTGCGATTAGGGATAGCACAAGACGACAACTGAGTTCCAAGATTTGACACGCACACGACGGAAATGGCCGCATTGCCACAAACAATCGAACTCGATAGTGCAAAAACTGATTCCGCATCAGAAGCAGAAGAGTGAGATGCCCGTATGATGAGTTTTACTCGTCTACCAACTGGCGCATAATAGCCGTAGTAGAAAACCTAAGCAGATTACCCATTTAAGGATAAAGCAGATACCACAAACTAGTGTAACATTCTCTCTCGCCAAGAAATGGAAGCAGACAATAAGTGGTAGGTCACAGCGAAATGATTGAGCGCGTGCACGCTGATCGAAGTTGCAACAGTTCGTGGTGAGCGTCAGTATGCAATATGTTTGTTATGAATAATCAGATTCGACGGCACAAACGATCAATGTTGAGTCAGAAAGAGAAGAGTAGGAGGCCCGTATGATAGGCTTTATTCGTCTAACAATTGACGTATGACAACTGAAAAGGAAGACGTAAATCGATTGATTAACGTTTCAAGATTACGTGAGTGATCGTTGTTGGGGGAATCATATGCTTCAGTGTTTTGTATGTCAGCTGAGCGAATGCTGTTATGCTGCTCTGTGATAGGGACACAATCAGTGGGTACGGATGAGATCTCTTCGATCGGAGGTGTCGACAATCCTTGCAAAGGAGTCTCAGACAGGACTTCTCCTTTGGGGACCAGTTGGTGAACAGAAACTGTTCCTTCCATGCCATTAGGAATGCGAACGTACGCGTACTGTGGATTGCATTGAAGTAATTCAACTTCTTCGATGAGTGGGTCATAATTAGACTCTGACATTCTTCAACAACACCTGTCCAGGTTTAGTGAGCCACATCGGGAGGGTTGTTCCGGAGGTCGACCTTCGGTTATAGAGGAATAATCTTTCATGTGGTGTGGCATTAGTTGCGGTACACAAGAGTGATCTGACGGAGTGCAAGGCATCAAGAAGAACAAATTCCCATTGATTGATGGCCAAGTTGCGAGATTTCAGGGCGAGCAACACAGTTTTCCAAAGCGTTTCATTCAAACGCTCTACTTGCCCGTTACCCTGAGGGTTGTATGGTATTGTTCTACTTGTCGCGACTCCCCTTTCGTGAAGAAACTGTTGAACATTTGACGACATGAACGACGATCCACGATCGGAATGAATGTAGGCCGGAGTACCAAACAACGAGAACAACTGACAAAAACATTTAATGACGGTCTCACTAGTCTGGTCAGAACATGCAAAGGCAAAAGGAAATCGAAAATATTAATCAATAATTGTTAATAAATAATGATTGCGGGTTACTGATGAAAGGGGACCCTTAAAATCAATCGACAGTCTTTCGAATGGTTGTGTGGCTTTTATGAGCTCATCGCGAGCTTTCGAGAGAAAACGAGGTTTGATTTCACAGCATATTGAACATTTGGCAACAACGCCTCGAACTTCTTCCACAGAAAAGGGGAGGTTTCTGGCGCGGACGAAGTGCATCAAACGAGAAACGCCGGGATGACAAAGCGATTCATGTAGTCCTTTCAAGTCGATATTTGTCATTAGAGCCCCGCAACAATTTCGCGAGAGTGCATCTGCCGCTCGATTGTCTTTACCAGGTCGATAGACAACATCGAACTTGAATGGCGACAGTTCCAGTTTCCAACGTTCAATTTTATCGTTCTTAACCTTCCCTCTGTGCTGATTGCCGTAGATGAAGGCGACGGAACGTTGGTCAGTAACAAGTTTAAAATGGTTGCGAAGTAGAAAGTGTTTCCATTTACGTATGGATTCCACGACAGCATACGCTTCCTTTTCTACGGCGGAATGGTGCCGCTCACTGGACGACAGACTACGCGAGGAGAAGGCTTCCGGTCGACCATTTTGATTCAGAGTGGCTGCGATCGCCACATCAGAGGCGTCTGTCTCCATAACCAAAGGGGTATCGTACTGGATAGTAGAAATATCAGCTTTGTATAACTCGTCTCTCAGAGCCTCGAAGGTTTCTTTAACTTCATTGGGTAGGGGGAAGGTGTTAGTATGCACAGGTTTGCGAATTTTATCGG
Organism: Paragonimus westermani; assembly: GCA_008508345.1. Lineage (NCBI taxonomy): Eukaryota > Metazoa > Platyhelminthes > Trematoda > Plagiorchiida > Troglotrematidae > Paragonimus > Paragonimus westermani. The sequence continues at coordinate 7,819 of QNGE01004442.1, forward strand.
AGAAGTGAGATATCCACCGTGAGTAGTAAGCGAATAATCCCACTATTCGTTGCTGGGATTTCAAGTTAAGGGAAGGGGCTAATTCTCGCAGAGGTTTCAGGCGATCAGGATCCGGTTTAATACTGTTCTTGGATACCTCATACCCTAGAAGTTTGATTTGTTTGGCGGCGATGATGCTCTTCGATTCATTGAAAGTCAATCCATATTTTCTGGCCACGTCTAGGAACTTTCGAAGATTGAGGTCATGTTCAACGGAGTTGGTTCCACATATTGTAATATTGTCAACGTAAACAAAGATGTCTTTCAGTCGTTCGCGTGCTATTATATTGTCAATAGTCCGTTGAAAGCAAGCGACGCCATTCGTCACGCCAAACGGAATCCGACAAAACTGATATAAGCGTCCGCATGCCTCAAAAGCCGTAAAGGGCTTTTCTTCTTCTCGAATAGGGATCTGATGATAAGCACTCTTTAGATCCAGAGTGCTATAAGTGTCGTACATGGCGATGCGTTCAATCATTTCGTCGATTTTTGGGAGAGGATAGGCATCCAAGAGGGTATATTTGTTAATTGTTTGGCTGTAGTCAACTACCATTCTTCTCTTGTGCCCGTCGTTAGCGACTACCAAGACTTGAGCTCTCCAAGGAGAGGAGGAAGGCTCGATAATTCCTTCAGCAAGCAAACGGCGAATTTCATCGCGTATAAACTTTTCGTCAGCTGGACTGTGTCTTCTGGATTTTGTTGCAATGGGCTTGAAGTTTGGCATCAGGTTTTGGAAAAGACGAGGAGGTTCGATGTGAGCTGGGGTCAATGAACAGAGTGAAAATGGTGGTTTTGGCCCACCGAATGGAATTTCAACACTTTTATGAAGTTTAAGAAAGTCGTGACCAAGAAGAACGTCTGCACATAAATGCGGTAGAACTGACAGCTTCACTCCCTCATACACAGCATCTTTGTATTTGATCGACGTCAGGACGTGACCTCGCGTGTCACTCGACAGAGTGGTAGAGGCCATTGTTATCTTGCTACGAGATTTGTGAACCTTCCAGTCATTCTGCAACACTACGCTAGACGCTACATAACTTTCAGAGCTGCCAGTATCTATCAAAGCTTTTAAGCGAGTTCCGTTAACTTCGAGATCAACTACAGCATTCGAAAGACACTCCGGAGCCGCCGCTGATATGGCAGTCGAAATGGACGGTCGAGTGATAGAAGAGCAGGGCTGTCGGTTCCGGGACATCAGGCAGACCTTTTGAAAGTGCCCCTTTTTTCCACACCCATTACATAACGCATCTCTAGCAGGGCACTTCGAACGGGGGTGTTTGTCATACCCACAGAAGAAACACTTGCCAGTCGATGAGCTGGAGGCTGCCACATCAGGCATTCTGGTAGGGTTGGGCGAGTTCTCTGAGACCTCGGTTGCAGCCGCGTAGGTGTTAGTCGGAGTGGACTGGTATATTTGAGACTGTTTTTCCGCCAATTCAAGCGATCTGGCCTGATCGAAAGCAGCCTGAAAATTCAACACTTTTTGTTCCAACAGTCTCTGTCGAATCTGGCTAGACAGTAGACCACTTATGAAAGCGTCTCGAATTGCATCGTCTCGATTCTGCTCGGCAGTAGTGGCTTTAAAGTTACAGTCTTTCGCAAGCGACCTCAATCTTTGTGCAAATTGGTCCAGCGTCTGTCCACCTTCTTGTCTACAAGTCGCTAACAGATGACGAGCGAATACTCCATTCTTGGGTTTCACATATAGGTCCCGTAGTATGGAGACCGCATCATCATAACTATCGCATTCGGAGATATACTCATAGACCGAGGACGAGATGTAATTGATCAACGTAGTCAATTTGTTGGGATGAAAACTGTCAATAGACGACAAGAAATTAGTGAACGTACAGAACCAGTGATTCCATTCTTTAGAAGCGTTAACTGCGTTGGGGTCGACGTCAAACCTCTCAGGGCGTAGGATCCGTTCCATCACGTAATTGTTTAGACGAATAAATTGTTATGAATAATCAGATTCGACGGCACAAACGATCAATCTTGAGTCAGAAAGAGAAGAGTAGGAGGCCCGTATGATAGGCTTCATTCGTCTAACAATTGACGTATGACAACTGAAAAGGAAAACGTAAATCGATTACCAACTCAAGGATGAAACAAATAACACAAAATATTATGACAATGTTTATGCGTCTCCGTTCCTCGGACTGAGTGGATAAACACTTTGATTAGCGTTTCAAGGTTGCGTGAGTGATCGTTATTGGAATGATCAGGAGATGCGTCAGTATTGTGTATGTCAGTTGGGGGTCTACTGTTATGCTGCCCCCTGATAAGGACGTGATTAGAGGGTACAGGTGTACTCTCCTCGATCGGAGATTCCGATAGTCCCTAGAGGGATTTTTCAAGCGCGTCTTTTTCTGAGGGCCGGCTGACAAACGGAGCCGTTTGCTCCTCGCTATTAAGGGTGTGGATGTACACCTACCATGGGTTGCACTGAAGTAATTCAATTTCTCCCACGAGTGAACCATAATTAGACTGATGTTCTTTTTAAACAACACCGGTCTAGGTTTGGCGATTCACACCAGAAGAGTTGTTCCGGAGATCAACCTCTGGTTATTGAGGAGTAATCTTTCAAGTGATGTGGCGTTAGTTCCATTAGAGAAGAGTCACCTCATAGAGTGTAATGTATCGAGAGGAACGAATTCACATTGACTAATTGCCAAGTTATGAGGTTTCAAGGCAACCGACGCCGTTTTTTAAAGTGTTCCGTTTAAAAAGCATACTTGGTCGTTCTGCCGGATGCTGTTTTTGAACATCTCATAACCTGGGAGTTTGATTTGTTTAGTTACGGTGATGCTTTTTGAGTTATTGAAATTCAATCCGTATTTTCTGCTTACGTCCGGAAACTTCCGAGGTTTGAGGTCGTGTTCAGTGGAGTTGTTCCCACATACCGTTGTATTGTCAGCGTAAACATAGATGTCTTTCGATCGTTCGCGTGCAGTTAAATTGTTACTATTGTCGCAAGAGTTACTTATCACCAAAAGATAATGACGCCAATAAAAAGCATGCATGTATAACACGTAATTAACAGTGTGACAAAAACGAACAATGAGCTAGATAACCAAGTGTTTGAACTTATCAAAATCCTGTTAGTTCTGTACACATGGTTGTTGCAGATCACTGCTTGAATATGCGGAGACTTGTGGGGGAGTTTCAGAGAGCAGGGTTGATGTCAGTATAATCCGTGACTCGTAATTCCGTTGCTGTGTGAGGCAGTACGAGCCTCGGAGCCAAAATCCTTTCGGTGCCACTGTGTACCACTTAGTTCACGTCCTCCAGTACAGGCACGACGCTGTTGTGTTCGGTGTCTCAAACCTCCACTTGTTTTTACATGTCAGAGGGCCTGATGGCTTTTGGTTTGATCGTGAACATGACCAATGACAGGCCCACCAAGAGTGAGATAATTTGTGCGTGTGTGGAGGGGGAGTGGGTGAGAGAGGATTGTATAGGCACCTGTGGTGTCGACATGATTGGGATGGTCCACCGTGCCAGGTGCATCACGAATGAACACGTCTGTTTCACGAGGTCACTTTGCGTTTCGGATTGTAGGGTGAAAAGGTCGCGGGACATCGGACCACGTTGAGGTAACACATACGAAGTGTCGATGCGGTAATTAGCGCGGACAAACGGACTGTGTCAGTTATGAATGTCTTGTCCAAAGTGACATCTACATTACTAGTCCCTTGAAAGCATGCGACGCCGTTCGCCACACCAAAGGAAATCTGACGAAGTGGATACAAACGTTCACAGGCCAGGACATGAACCCGCGTGTCACTTTATAGGACGGTAGAGGCCATTGTTATCTTACTGCGAAATCTGAGCTTTCCAGTCGTTCTGTAGCAGTACAGAAGACGCTACAGAATTTCCAGAACTGCCAGTGTTTGTCAAAACCTGTAAGCGAGCTCCGTTAACTTCGAGATCAACTACTGCATTTGAAAGACAATGCGGAGTAGCCGCTGATGCGATAGTCGAAATGGACAGACAAATGACAGAAGAGCAGGGCTGTCTGTTCCGAAACATCAGTCAAACCTTTTATAATTGCTCCACCTTTCCTCACCCATTGCACAACGCATCTTGAACAGGGCACTTCAAACGGAGGTGTTTATCATTTTCACAGAAGAAGCATTTGCCAGTCGATGCTACGACATTAGGCATCTTGGGAGGGCTATGAGAATTCTCCGAGACCTCTGTTACAGCCGTGTAAGTGTTGGTCGGAGCAGACCGGTGTAATCGGGACTGCTTCTCTGTCAGTTCAAGCGATCTAGCCTGATCAGAAGCGGCCTGGAAGTTCACTGCTTTATGCTGAAACAGTTTCTGTCGGATCTGACTAGACAGCACACCACTTATAAAAGCATCTCTGATTACATCGCCTCTTTTTCTCGGCTGTAATGGTTTCAAAATTACAGTCTTCCGCAAGCGACCTCAGTCTTTGAGCAAACTGTTCTAGTGTCTGTTCATCTACTTGTGTACAAGTCACTCACAGGTGGCGAACGAATATTTTGTTCTTAAGATTCACATAGAGATCCCGTGGTATGGAGATATCGCGTCGTCACTCCTGTCGCATTCGGAATTACACTAGTAGACCGAGGACGAAATGTGGTTGATCGAGATGGTCAGTTTGTTGGAGTTGAGGCTATCAAGTGATAACAATAAGTTAGTGGACGCGCAAAACCAGTGACTATTCATTAGAAGCGTTAACTACATTGGGGTAGAAGTTACACCTCCCAGGGCTTAGGGTCCGTCTCGTCACATAGTTTTTGGACGATTAAATTATTGTAAACAGTCAGACTCGACGGTAAAAGGCAACGACTGCACGTCAGAAGTGGAAAATTGATATAGGTTTTATTCGTCTAACAGTTGGCGTATGACAGCTGCAATGAAAAACGTAAATAGATTACCAACTTAAGGATCAAACAAGTGCAAAAAAATATTACAACACGCATAAAACCCATCGGAACTCGATCAGGATTGCGACATTTACTCCTGGACGGTTATGCTAACGAGATTTTTCTTTGGAACACTGAGTTCCGTTTAACCACTTCATAAAATCGCAAAGAAGAGATTTTTGTGGTGTGTTAACTCTTCTTCTACTCTCATCAATTGCAAAGGTAAAACGTACTGGGACTAAACACGCTTACACGCCCACCAAATATTATGTAATCAAGACCATAGCAACCTGATAGGGTGTCCCAACCACTTTTGTGCACACAACATCGATTCGGTAGGTTCGGACAAGCATCGCTTCGCAGAAAGCCAGCAACTTGGAGTTCCGATCGCACAACTGTATCTTGAGTGAGTTTACTGGGTCAACTTAAAATGAGGTCTTCAAGATATCCGAGTGGAATACGTAAATCACAGTTCTGACTAAAGATGCAGTCACATGAATAACCGATTTTCCTACGAATATGAACATTCGCACGATTTCTGCCATTTTAAAGAAATTTTTCAAGCATCTCTCTCAAGATACCGTTGAGCAATCGGAGCCCGAAGTCACTGGCTTTCTGCGGAGCGATGGCTATCCGAACTTACCAACCGACGTTGTGTACAGAAGTGGCTGAGACAACCTATTGGGCTGCCGTGGTATTGACCACATAATAACTGGTTTGCTTACAGACGTCTCCTTGTCTGTATGATGCTTATAACTTGCATGTTCCACCTTTGTGGCTGATGAGACTAGGCGAAATGTTAACATATCACATCATATGTCCTCCTTCCTCTTGGGTGAGAATTTTCCTTGTCCGTCAGATGTACCCCAGGGAAAGCGTGCGAGGATTTACCCATAAACAACCTTCAGAGTGGTCTCTTCGAGACTGAACTTTCAAAATTTAGATAATGCTTCCCTTGAACTCTACAGAGGCGGCAGGTTATGGTGAAGGTGCATTTCCGTCATAATCCGCTTATTTAATAGGTTGAACTGGCGTTCTTGAAAGCCAATGGGTAATTGTTGGACTCCTTGTAGTCATTGTCTGGCATAAACTTGCCACCATGATTCGGCCTTTTTTGAGCCGTTTGGGTTTGTCCTCAGCTTTAGGAGTTCCCTCGCTTCTAGGTACTACGCCATATTCCTCATTGCTGGAGCATTCATGTTCACTCAATATACTACCTTCGCTGTCGGAGCCGGAATCCTGTGCAAGCTCTTCACTACGAACTTCATCGGAGGTTGTATTACTCGACGGAGGTTTGTGCATCTTCGGTTCTCCTACGTTGTAACCATCAAACTTTTTGTCATATTTTGGAATTCTACCCTTGTATTCGACTTTAAAGGTGACCAGCTCCTGAAGGAATTCCCTAAGGCATGTAGCCGTCACCTGTCTTGATCCGCTAACTCCAAGATTAAATATTCGGAGAGTCTTAAAGTTTGCTTATTGACCATCGTTCAATATGCACCGAATTTTTGCTGTTCGGAAAAATTCGCTTTGAAATCGAATCCACGGAACTTTCCGTGGATGGTACGCACTTTGACAACACCATCAAGTCGGCCATAAGCGACGAGATGCAACAGTTTCCGAGTTATGGCTTTGATTTTGTAAATAGCCGCGACAACGACGGAACGGTGCATAATTCCGAGCGCCGACCAGTCTGAAAACTGGCGCTTGCTTCCTTGACGATTTTTGCTCTTTACCCCACCCATGCAATATGAGTCACACTAAAGATTTTTGAGAAACGTTAAACTTTTCTACATGAACGTTTATCGTTTATCTCTTGTAGTTGATTGTCAGTGGACGGTATAGAATTGCGCATCTGTTTTACGTCTTTCTCGTTGTCTTCATCGTTACTTGAAGTATGGGCCGCGTTATCCTTCGCAAACACCTCCTTTGTTACACTGGTGCCATTTGCAAGTTTTCTACCATTTCTCAAATTTTCCAGTTAAACAGAACCATCTCCCGATATCAGCATAGTGCTCCAACACGGCAAACAAACTCTCAGAATTACTGTGTATACCGTGCAACTGAAGGAAATGATCATCGAATGTATAATCTTTTCGTGGGCTTACTGGTTACGTGAGCGTCCACTCCAATATCGTGCGCACTACGTGAAGTTCACTCCATTTTACCGGTCCTCTTTTCTATAACCCAATGGGTTTCAGGTATATCTGACCCAATAAGTATGCCTCTTTCAGAGGTTGAACGATTCGAATGTGGCTCAAGACTAGCAGTTCGTTCTTCGTAAGAATGACACCTTTCATTTCTGACGGTCTGTTGGCTGATCACACTCGTGTCAAATGCACGACGGCCTTCGAATTGACCGATTCCACATAAAGTTCCACTTCGGATGAAGTAAAGGTAATAGACTGTTTGAGAGTGCTCAGTGTGATCCGTTTTGGCTGTTCATTGCCGGAGTCTCCCGAGTAAGAGTGGCATCTGATCAATTGTACACGAAGGTACGAGTATGTACGGTACGTCCTGCGTGTTGCAGCGCAACCGGTACGATTACAAACGTTATTTGAGGACGGCTGATTAGCGTTTCTGCTAAGGTGATCGAAAACAACATTGTTGAGTGATGGTTGATCATAGTGGTTAAAATGGAGATAGGTGCGTCAGCGTGCAACAAGCGATGATGGCGTCCACTACATCCTTCGCAGCCGTCTGCAGTTTGCCGCCGCATGATTTGCTTTCACGCACATGCAACACAATTTACGCTGTACCATTTTGCGCAAACTGTCACTAACGGTCCTCGTCGAAAAGTCGGTACATCTGTTGGAGTAATGCAGACCATCGCAAATGGTACAACTAGTAGAGGTCGATCTGTCCGTGATAAGCCGACTTCCATGTCAATTTTACACGTCCGTTCGTTGATGTAACATGCTCTCAAGAGGGCGTATGGGTTGTACACGGCTCATAGAGATCTAGTATGCGTACACATGCTTTGCAAAGTAGAACACTAAAGTCGTTTTCCTTGCCGTGACTGAACCTATGTGACGTTTGTCCGTTGTAAGGTTTCATCGCCATGCGTTAAACTTGCGCAACAGAAGGTTTTATGTGATCGATTGATGAGAGTAAGCGAAATGTTTGCATCTCGCAATCTTTCTTCTTGCCTTCCTGAAGACTTACGATATAAGCCAGAAATAGGCATCTTGACGTTCTGCTTCATCGTTTATACAGGACTAGGTGGTATAGTGATCCGGGACGCTTCCATAACTAGAACCATGTCTGTTTTCCATAATATTTTGACCAGATAGCATTCAACTGCGTATATTGTCAGTGGACCGAGACAACGAGATATGAACAGGCTTACGGAATTCAGCCTACGACAAATCACCAGACGATCGGCCGGATGTCAGTGTGACTCTGGCTAGTGGAGCGAACAGAAAAAAGACCAACGTGTAATCAGACCTTGTCAATAGTGAAGACGGTCAAAGTCAAGAGCAACGTAGTTAGAAAACAACAAACCATAGATCTCACTACAGAGCTGTTTGGAAAACTGCAAGTTCAGACAAAAATCTGAGCTAGACGAAACCCGAAAATTACTAGTGGCGTTCAATAATCATAGCTCAAGGTAAGTTGGAGATCGGTGTACGGAAAGACGTTTGTTCAAAACATGCTGACTACAGGCTAGTCTGCTTGCACGATTCCGGGGCGGTCCATATTTCCCTAATGTGATACCGCCGATGCGAGCTACCTAACGTTCCAATGCTCCATGGGGAAAGAGTTGGAGGTAGGCTTTCTTCACTGCCGCAACGACACACTGGGCTTGTGCTCTCCTCACATCTTTCCCCGCGCGATATTTGTAATGTAGAAGTGAGCACCCGGGCGTCCAAAATTCAGATCGTTCGTCAAATGCTTTTGTCTCCCTACTGTGAAGTAGTTTGAAGGGGCACAAATGATGTGGTTACAATGGCTTGCGGACTTCTTTATAATAGATAAGTATATGTTAGCGGGTAAACGTGCATTTGTGCAGTTGCGTTGGACTCTTCACTTGGACAGGTGGGCTACATGGACCACATTTGTTGAACTAAGGTGGGAACAACGTTGAAGGTTAACGGAGGGGACGAGACGAATTTGCAGGGCAGACACACTCGTAAGCCTGTTTTGCTAGTGTGCAGTGGAGGTCCGCTTTTAGCGCGCTTCGGATCCCTAAGTGGGGTACTAGTGACACAAAGTAAGGCTTTAAGTGCTTGTGCAATCGCCCTGCTAAACAGTTTTATAGTGGGTGATACGCCGAAGTACGGCATAGTGAACATTATTTGCCGAGCACTTGTGCACTGAACGTAATTCAATGAGAAAATTCATTTTGCACATTATTCCTTAAAACCTTCGTTATCTGATCAATAGTTCGCTTATAAGGAACAGACACCCTAGCTGGCTATCACGCGTCCGTTTGCCCTCATTCACCAGTACTGAACATTCTTTTGCGAACTGTAAAACAATAGAAATGGTCGTCACTAAGCTTTGCCTTGAGAGAGTTTCGCAACATTTGGTGCGTTTCTGCATTTGTTGGTCGGATCTCGTTTCGCGCAAGTAAAGTGGTATCCTGTCCATTCGTTGAACACTGGCGCAGTGAATGGCAAGCATACAGACATTCGGGACGTGCAAGGACAATTTTTATGCCTATGTTTCCAAAACGACCTTACTTCCAATTTGAAAGTATTTCACTGATAGGGTCTGTTCACTTCTCCAGTGACCGATTTTTGCCAGTTGTGAAATTCGCATACAGGTGGTGTTAGTCGGTTCATTGGGTGTGGGGATAATGTTCTAGGCAATCTACCCTAGCATTTTGTTTGTTACGCAACAAATTCGGTAGACTGTCAGTATCATTTGTTGTTTATCTTATGAGGTGGCTGTTTTATCTCCATCGTCTTTTTTTAGCCCGAACATTAAAAATGCGTGGTCAGGCATTCGTTGTCTTCGACGACGTTAACAGTTCAGTAGCAGCGCTCCGGGCCATGCAAGGATTTCCATTATATGAGAAACCAATGCGCATTCAGTTCGCCAAAGTCGAATCGGATGTGATTACAAAGCGCAAAGGGACTTTTGTGTCGCGACCAAAAGCAGCAAGTAAGGCAGCTGCGGTACAAGCTGCTGCGGAAGCTGCTGCTGCTGCTGCTGCCGTTTTTGACACATCTGGACCCCAAGGTGGAACTAGCGCCAGAGCGATTCGACGTCGACAGCAGCGGGCGGCTGCAGCCGCCTTGGCAGCGGCCGGTGGTGGAGGAGCAGCTTTCCCACCACCTTCGAACATTGATGGAATTATACGCTCTGCTCCTGCCCCACCCCCACCGCAACCAGCCCCTATTAATCCGGCGACCATCCCTGATCAACCGCCAAATAAAATTCTTTTTCTCACCAATCTACCCGAGGAGTCAGATGAAGCTATGCTTAGCATGCTGTTTAATCAATTTAGCGGCTACCGCGAGGTTCGTATGGTCCCTGGGCGTCACGATATAGCATTTGTCGAATTTGGAAATGAAGTGGAAGCAGGCGCTGCGAAGCACGGTTTGCAAGGCTTCAATATTCGCCCCGGCAGACCCATTCGGATCACGTTTGCAAAGAAATAAATTTTGCATTTTGCCTCCCCCAAATAGTTTTCATACGAATGTGCAACTATTTGTCACAATATACTGTTATAACAAACAGCTTATTTTTCGTAATGTTGACCTTGCACACTCATGCACAGGTTTGTTTGCTGCTTTTCTTTTAGTTGTAACTTTGGGAAGAAGCTACTGAAACAACTGATCGGCGGTGAACGATGTTCTAAATAACAGGTACCTGCTATGTGATAACTTTTGAACTCAATCAAGTATGGCTAGTCAGTGTTTGATTCTAACTTATTCAGTACCTTATGATTTAGGCATAATTTTATAGGACTGTGTGGAAATAAAAGGTCTGATTCTGCCAGACAAATCGGTCTAAAGGATTGGAAAGACAGACAATGAAAACAGTAAAAATCATGACCACCAAGGTAGGGGTATCCGCAGCATAATTTGTTGTGATACACATGAGCAAATTGTGACTTCTGATAGCCCAAGTCCGAAAAAACTCGAACATACGTTCCAAAATTCTCCAGAAAATTGTGGAGACCACGTTAGAAAATTCAACTCTTTGCCCCATCTGGATTATTTGCTTAACTGTTGACGGTTAACTTCACGAGTTAATACGAAACGCTAGAGATACGCGATCGATTGATCGGCCAATCAAGTTACACAATCTACGATGGCTGGGTTTAGTAATTCGCATCCTGTCTGAGCGTTCCTAGCATTGTACTTTATTTACTGCGATCACCAACAGATGGGTAGAGCCTCAGGGTTGTAAGGCGACGACCTAGTCACGAAGTACGAACGCCCTGACTACTGAACTAAATGAACCACCGGGTCTGTTTGTGTGAAATGTGCCCCGCACCATCAAAGTAGAAAGTGCCGCTTCAGGACTGGAGCATTCTCACTCCCACGTTCTTCATTGCAGGCAATCCGCTTGAGGCAGTGGACAGTCTTCCATGCTTGGATAGCACTGTCTCGTCAGGTCGAACTGTTCTTGATGACATCAATGAGAATATCAAAATCACGTACTGCATTTGTCAGCCTGCCTCACCAGTTGCGCCACATAAACGTCCGGTTGTTGAAAGGACGGGTGTATAGTGCTGATGTATGCTGTTTTGCTCTTTTGTTTGTAAATGTGGTGTATCTGTGACGAAGATATCGGCAGACTATTTTTGTTTCCGTCAGTTGGCTAACTTCGAGTGGGACGATCACGTGAACAAGGTGTCCGTTTGCCAACGCGTATTTCGGGACGCCCGACACGGTCGGTCAATCAACTTATGGGATTGTATAGCTTGCGATGGTTGGGTTACGTACTTTGCATGTTATTTGAGTGTGTCATACAGAGTATTGTTTGCTAAGACCATTGGTAGTTGGGTGAAACCGCTAGATGGTAAAACGACGACATGGTCACGAACTATGTAGACCTTGGCTGTTCCATTGAGTAAAGTGGGTAGGTGTCGCCCTCTCGTTATTTAGGAACGCTATCTGAAGTGATACTTTGCCGTAGTCACTGGCATGCCTGCATTTGTACCATCTCTGTTTCTTCCGTTTAGGGTGGTTTTTATCAATGTTTGTGGTACTCCTTTTGTAAGATTTTTCTTCTAGGTAATTTTACGTCATTGTTGCGGTGAATAACCGCCCGAGCCACAGTACTTTCTTGTCATGCTGATGGCTATTATGACTGAATGGGTAGCAAGATCGATAGTCTAAACAGAACACAGTCAACGCTTTGATGCATCCCCCGTAATCTTCCTGAACAGCGGGGGATCCACCTCCAGTCTACTGAATCTGGCCTTATGACGTCACAGTCCTCTCTCTCTGTGTTCGTGTGCAAAAACAATCTGTGTTGACGGTCCGGCTACCCTGCTAGTCATCATTCTCACACTTCATTTTTGCGTCCGTTTTTTCCTATCCCTCAAGCCATGCTTTCTGACGTGTAGAAATTTGTTTCGATGTTCAACATTATCTACGCGTTTATGTTTGATCAGAATGTACAGTGTTATTTCGGAGAGCATCACCGTTTTGGCGCCTTCTCATTGTCTTGTTCAAGTTCGTCAGGGGAACGAATTGTTATGAGGGTTTAACCATCAGGTTTTTTCAGCGACAAGGACTCATTGCTGTGGAGCTTAGGGAGGTCGCCTATGGGGTGGTTGTAAGAACAGTGTTACCCCACGGCTGCAAAACGTGTTTCTTTTGGATGAGGGCGTAACTTGTCCTCAATTACTCGACCATGAGCGCTTACATTCAATCATCTGCACCAGTTGCTACTAGAGTGCCTTGTGATTAGGGATGGAATGTTTAGTAGGCACGTTGACATTGGTGGTTTGTATTTAGGCGGGGGTTTTATATGTGTAATCCCACCCCTTTATCTCACCCCTAAATCGCGATACTGTACCGTAGCCGCATCACTGTTAATGGTGGTTACGTGATTGTGCGTGATGCAGGATTCATGCTTTTATGGATAACAGGGCTGTAGCGATATCCACTAGCAATGAATTCGGTTACTGCTTGAGAGTCTCGTCACCCTCTTTCTGCTTAGGCTTGATCAGTCTGTGCACAGACTGTGTGTCGCGTTGCTTAGCGTCGCGGCTGGGGTCTAAGTGAATGTCATTAACTTTAAAGATTTGGAGTGTTGGAGTTAAACTGGCAGCTTGCCCTCTGCCGACGCCACGATCAATTGTCTGGAGATGCGAGGTGAATAAATAATGGCTTAGTATAGTGAAATGGGGACAGCCAATTACCGTGTTCATCTTCCAGGTTACAAGCTTCGCGTCTCACAGTTAGTGCTTGGTGATGTTAGAGAAAACAATAGCCTGAATGTTGTTATATAGTCACTGGGGGCAGTTAGTGGGACGGTGCGATGAGTGCTTCCAGGAATTTGCCTGATTAATTTCGTATTACTCACCTGGATTTTGGCCGTTTGCAAGATGCAGGCATCTTGGTGTTGGTGGTTTATGTTTAGACAGGATGCTTAAAAAACTAAGTCTAGTCCATCCCTATTCATTTATCTTTGATGTGATTGTTTTTTCATTTCCGTGTGAGATAGTTAGGCGTTGCTTCGACCCAGCGACATTGTCACGGTCGATGTGCAATTCGTTGTTTCTTTTTTGGTACAAACTAGACGTTATGACTGTTCATGTCATCAGCCGAACTAGCTCCCCCTCTCCAGTGCACTCATTTAATTTGTTCGAGTAAACGGTTTGTCAGAGCTGACTGACTTGAGTTTTGTTAGCGTCAACCGTCATCGTTTTTAGTTTGTGGGTATTCGGTGGTTCTAGTTAGTTTAGTTTATCAGGTCAGGTATCTTGCATCCGATTTGGTTGTTTTGGTAACAATTGTTACAGTCAATCTCTTTCCTCGAGGCTGTGCACTAGACGGACCTTGTTCGCCTCATCGGCTCAGTTGTCTGTCCTTTCCGTCTACCCCAGGTTACACATTTGCTTTAAGCCAACCATGTCCACCTTCTATTGGGCGCCGTGTTCTTGGTCTTTGTGTGGGTGGTGTGCACATGTTCAGTGGTCTCTGTTTGACGTAGTGAATCGCACTTGAAGTACACGTGATCGTTGAGTAGCACTACTTGCGTAATCATTGTAGGGTACAGCAATGGTGTTGAAACCTTCTGTGTATCTCGACCGACTGGGGTCAAATGGTTCAATTATTCTTCTTTTTTGTTTTCACAGTGCGTCTGTTTTGCGAGCGTAATTGATGGATGTTAGGCCAAACCATACGCTCTACGTGAACAACTTAAACGATAAAGTCAAAAAGGTCGATTTACGCCGGGCTCTTTACTTTTTATTTGGGCAACATGGCCGATTGTTGGATATGATCGTAATGAAGACGATGAAAATGCGGGGACAAGCTTTCATAATCTACCAGGATCTGCATTCGGCCACAACCGCTCTGCGGGCACTACAAGGCTTCAGCTTATTTCAGAAGGTGATTTTCTGCGCGATTTTGTGGTCTGTGGCGCGATAGTTCTTTCTTAATTGCTCGGAAATTTCTTTTAGCACGTATTATTGCCTGATTTCTTTAGGTGTTGCATGCATTACTCTAGATTAGTGGTTACAAAAAGTGTCTGAGTTCCAAATACTAGGTGGCTCAGCTTCACATAAACTCAAGTCACTGTTAACTAAAAATAATCCACCGTTAGAAGAGAACAGTTGGTTTGTGCTCGCATTGCCCATTCACTCGATCCTGGGCGCCCATTTAGTCACAGCGTCTGGTCAGCAAATGCATACGTTCTTGTGCCCAAGGAAACCGTGCTCACGGTAAAGATCTCTCCTCCTGTACGAGTTTATGCTTATTGATTTGTACAACACTTCCACCTATTGAGAATAACATTCTGATTGTACTCTCTACCGGGGTTGGAGATGTGACGCCAAAAGGAACTTGACTGAACCTGACTGGCCTTATTGCTTGGGAAAGTGGGAGTAAGACATGTCACACTAAGATCTAAACAAGTGTCACGCGAGTACAGTAAACGCGATTTATAAATTGAGGAGTTGCATTAATTGAGACGACTAAATTTCGGTCTGAATACACTGGATAGGTGGATTTGATTTAATTAGGCTACGGCTCGGTCAATGGGCCCGCGTCGATACAAGGACCTTCACGTCTCGTAGAATCGCGTGATTCAGGGTAACCTGAATGACGTGTCACAAGCAGTCTGAATCAACTTGAAATTTGTCACTCCGGTTAACAATCAATCAGCCGCCACATTCTAGTTGTGACAATCTACGAGCAAGATTGTGTCCCAGGCTTTTTTCGAACACTGTAATTTTAGATTAGGTCATTTTGAAACTCAGCACGTCAGACTGATGTAGGGCTGCAAAGTAATCACGTGAGATGCCCAGGACCGGTGACGCAAACTGCTGACGACCACAGACTGAATGGGTTGTCATTTAAGAGGTCAGTTGTAGGCACACTTCGAATCAAATGGAAAACTGAAGTGGTAGGCTATCAACATATTTCCAGTGAGTAGATTAAGACACTATATCGCTGCCTTGATACTTCGGATGTCACTATGGAAGACGACACACTTGCAAAGGTTGGCTAGGGCGAACAACGTATCTTACTTTGTACGCTGCGTTTCTGAGGGACATCAGTATAGAAGCTAAGTCTGTCAAAATCCACTTGAGTTCAAATTAAGCGTGTATTTTCTCATACTAAGGACTGAAACGCATAGACTGCGCGTTACAGCTAATGCTAATGGATCTTTGAGCACAGTGCACTGTCAGATGGGAACAATTTGAACCAATTATACTATCCAGTCAATGGACTGTTTTTATCTTTCTGGTATGCCTTTCCTTCTGTAAGTCTGTTTATCACTTGATTTTGCTGCGTTTCGTAGTTGCTTCTAATTGGGCTAGTTATTCTTTGCAGCTTTTACTATCATGAAGCTTGTTTCGGTTACCATTGAATATACATAGTAAGTGCTTTGCACCATCACCCATTCCATGGATAGTTGAGTTATCCCCTATTGATGACAATTCCACATACCTTGTCTCTTCCGTTATTTCCGTAGGCCATGCGCATATCCTACGCGAGGCGTGATTCCAACCAGATAGTTCAGCTGAAGGGCGTGAGCGCCGAGGTGCAGAAACGTCGTGAAGAAGAGCGTGAGAAGCGAAAACGTCGGAAGTTGGCACAACGGCAAGCGTCTGCTGCTGCTGCAGCCCAGGCTGCCAACCAATCAGTTAACGGACCGGTGAGCGTCTCACAAAAGTTGTTGGTTTCACTCTTTACAGTCGGATTTCAGGCTCAAAGTCGTTCTAATCAGAGTCGGTCAGTTCTTAAGATGTTTAACAACTGACTCGGTCGGCGTTGTTTCCTCCTTTTTTCATCTCCGACGGTGCAGTTGCAGACGGTTGTTTTCACTGCTGAGTTCACACGATCAGTGAGGTGTAGTCCAACAATATTTTGCTTGTCTTACGGTTTACATACGCCAAAGATGCTAGTTAACCGTTTACCAAATTGAACGCTATTTGCTGATGACGGGTGTACAGTACGAGGTAGACGAATGTCAATTGGACTAAAGGCGGCTGTCACCAGTAAGTAAGCCATTGTAGAACTCGTCTGTCTCCGAAGCTGGGGCCTTCATAACTTTAAAAATGTGTTACTGGAGGCGTTAACTAGTCATGTGCACTGGTTTGGATATTGCTACCTGACCGGATTTTCTGTGAACTAAGGGTATATAATAGAGCGGAGCACAGAATGTCGCACGAAAGCTGCCATCCTTTGGACGCTACCTTCCTCACTACTCATTTAATTGTTCGCAGCGACTAGGCATATTAACGTCGGATGTTTAAATTTAGACATGAGCGATTTTGTGTCTAGTCCACACCTCTTCTTTCTTTATAAACGGGGGCTTATTGTTCTTCTCACGGTAGTTATGTTTGGGTTCCAACCACCAATGTATTTCTATCGATGATGAGAAAACAGCAATGGCGACTGTCACTCACAACGAGTAAAGATTGTGAACTTTCACTAAACACTGATTCTATCCTTGATGAGTGGTCACAACCTCGCGATTACAACACTTTGTAGAGTCATTACCGCGGATTCAAACTCATGCTGTTCGCCGAGATCGAGGCCGGTTTAGGTGTAGTCCAACAGATCCCTTGAAGGCGAATATCTAAGCGCAGAACAGGCCTACTTTTTTCATCAGAGTAGAGCTGTGTCCTTCTTGCTTTCCATTGGGTTTTCTTTGGTTTTTACTAAGATTTGAGTAGCTTTCTAATGGATTTGTACGTTCCTAAGCGAAATCCGTGGAAAATGCTTGATGTAAATCCGCTGGTTCGAACCCCGTTTAGTTATGGCTCTGGACATCAGTATGAGATGATCTAAGTGCAACCACGTCGATCTCACACGGACACTAGTCGAAGCCGAGTGACCTCAACTATCCTGAGTTATTTGATCGTATTTGGTCATTCTTGCGCATGACGAGCAACCATTTTACTATGTAGTGCTGTGGTTCTTAGACTAGCCAGTCAGTTCGTTATTTTTCTTGCAACCGCAACAAAGGTATACTGTGCTTACCCAGATTTCCTATTATTTGTGGAGATCGTTAATTTGACTTTTTTTTGTAACGTTTTCTGCTCTACTCTACTCATAGGCGGGTACTGGTGGTGATCTGATCAATCTACTGGAGCAACCGAACCATATCTTGTTTGTGAGCAACTTGCCCGAAGAGACCACAGATGCCATGTTGACCATGCTATTTAGTCAGTTCTCTGGATTCAAGGAAGCTCGGCGAGCTGCTGGCGGTGTCGGCTTCATTGAGTACGATACAGACGCACAGGCAGCTGCAGCCAAGTCGGCCTACGAAGGATTCAAGCTTACTCCGACGCACGCAATGGAAATCTCTTTTGCGAAAAGATGACACTCTTTCGTGTAAATTCTCAACTTTGTACAAAATACATACCACATACCTTTAGTGGATGTTTGTTATCATAACCCGTCTTCAGACTTACCACCACTGGTGTTGACGTCCAGTCACACCAATCAGGGGCCGGAAAGCGGATATTTGGTGGTGAACGTCAAACAAATTCATTGTGTTCAAAAGGTGGTTGTGCCGTATACTTGTGATGCGAGCTGACGAATGAATATAAATAACCACAGACAAACACACCAGTAGGTCTAGTTTGTCTCTCCCATTTGGGATCCTCGCGACTCGCAGCGGCTGGAGAGATTACAAGAAGTGATGACTAGTCGGCATGACTGGTTTGAATTTTCCGGTTGTGTTTGAATTGTCTGTAAAGTAAAGATGATGAATGACTCGAGTAGTGCAACTTCCAAGAAGATACGTTCCTAACTTCATTTATGTCGGTTGTTTGCAAAGGCGAAGTAGGCTTCTTGATTTCGAACGCTTGAGTTCAGATCAAGAGTTTTGTCTGTGCCGTATTATTTCTCTTGTTTCCAATCGGGGGCATTCTATTCCCATGGTTGTGCGACAGTTAAAAACCAGTGGTGTTGATGATGATGTAAGAAGTCTGACGAATTCTGAATTCTTTCCATCTGGAGCGTCCCGATGTGTGTCACTCGGTAAACCGTTTCATTTCCGTGGATGAGTCATCACTTGCCATCTTTTGCTTTTGAGCGGCCGTCTGAGTTGAACACTTGCACTGGACGGCAAGAGTGATTACGACGTCCAACGACAGTGTGCGAACATAGTTGGCCACAAGCCAATACGCAATCAGGAGGCGGCCAGGCGATGAGGAACAAAACCACTAACTTACCGGTGAGGTTGACGGGTTTCATAAGTCACAACGTCTCTTAATGATTGTGGTGTTGCTTGCTAACATTACATCGGGCGTTGATCGGAGCCATGATAAACCCATGAGCTATACCGATGAATTTAGTTAGCCATCATAGATCGTCAGCACTAGTTGGTTGGGGATCACATGATTGATAGATAAGATTCTCAAATTGCCCTTCAATATGAATACGATTAGGCTTGCGCGATGGTATTTTATCATCAAGACCCGGGGCCAACGCTTATAGTTGTAACGAATTCAATTGCATTGAAGAACACCACAATACGTACTTACTGGGATCCATTGTTACCGGCTCTTCAGCATGCTTCAATTGATTGCGGAAGTCACGTATGGAGCATGCTGAAGAACCGATAGCAATGGATGCCAGTAAGTACGGATTGTGCTGTTCTTCAGTGCGATTGAATTCGTTGCGAAGTCCGCTGGGTCCCATCTTAGCAGACTTCTTCATGTTCAGAATTGCGCAAGAATTAGGCTACGGAGATAACAGGCCTGTCATACTACATGCGTTGCGTCGATCCAGACAGGTAATAGATAACCTAGTGCAACGCTTAAATAATTGTCACTTCAACCTGAGGGTTACGTGTGAATTTAAGGCCAACAACTGTCTGCCATTTCTAGACACATCTCACCGAGAAGATGGCTCGATTAGAAGAGCTGTCTTTAGGAAATTCACGTGGTCCGGACAATACAACAGTTCACACCGGTCCGTCATGAACGAACACTAATAAATAGGCTGTTCATGTGCGCAAGACGAATTTGTACTCACGACAGTCTTACAGAGCAGCTAGACTTGTCCATTTCTGTTTTACAATCTAATACTTACCCTTAAAAGTTCATAGAAAGCCACAGCAGACGAAATGTACCGTACAAAGAAGTGATCACTGTCGAGAAAAGGAGGGTCTACATAGAGTTGCGCTTTAAGGGTGACCACATTATGCGGCAAACAACACAACGACTGAGAAAATCACTTGATAATACAGCTGAACTCCGTGCACTCACTCAGAGCTACCAATGCATATCGGTGCCACATCACATTGTGTTGACAAATTTGTATTTAACTGCGGAGAGAGTTACGTGGGCAGAACTGAAAGACGCCTGATCTCCAGAGAGAAAGAACACTTACGTAGATGGGTGTGCAATTTCGTGTTGCCTGAGAACGGCAATGTTGTTAAGACAAGTAAACAGTCAGGCTCATCAGTCGCTAGACACTTCTTGACCACTGCCCACGCTATCGATCCAGCTTGTGCATTCGGAATCCTGTCGCGTCACTCCAATCCAAGATTCCTGAGGTTTCCTGAAGCGGTCACAATCAATCACCTCAAGCCAGCTCCCTGTGTTCAGAACCAACTGTTCGCGAAATTGATCCCTCCCCGGACCCAGTGACTTATCTTCACGCGCTTATTATCAACCCCATGAATTGTTTGCTATAAAACATGCTATTGTAAATTTAATACTGACGAGTCAGTACGAAATGCTCGCATCCATCAGTTTTCGTGTTCTGCATGCTTTGTTGGAATGTTACATTCACGGAGAACGCAGCTCGTCCGTCTGGAGCGCAATATGGAAACATGGGGATTTGTCATCCTCCGGTGAATTGGCTCAAGAGTATTAATTCATAGAAACTTTGTTTCGACCTCTGCGGCGTTGTTTGCAACTGGCTGCTGATTATCATTTCCGAGGCGTGGGTGAATTCGAACTCCGGATGGTTGGAAGCATATGGATTACACACGGGTTCATAAGAGGATCAAAACTCCAGTCTGCTACGGTTTTCGAAAGTGCTGATTGGAGTCTATTAGAATGCAGAAACTACGGTCACTTGTGAGCGATGTTCAGTTGGTACAGGTATGTCTTGATATTTGATGGATGTGAATGTGCACTGGACTGAGTATGAAATGTTTTAGATAGGGAAGAAGATTTTCATCTAACACGGAGGCGAGGGAATCAGTCATGCACGTCAGATCATAATTAGAGTTACCTCCCCTGTGGAAAAATCATACGTATCACTCGACGCCTGCTCAGTTATAACGGAAAACATTTTATCGGGAAATTCCGTGAGATAGATCTACAGCTAAAACGTCACTAAATCTTTCTCGCTGGATAATCATCTCAAGTTAACAGGGCAGTTGGTACAGCAGGATCACAAACGGGGATAGCTCGCTTGCTTCGCAAACTGAAGTCTGAGTTGGGGTGAGAATATGGGACTGAGAATCTGGTGCCTCTATCGCAATCATCGGCGGCAATCCAGCGGTACTTGGTATTGATGAAATTAAATAAATCGAAAACTTCACAGGAACGCTTAGGCATCGCCCAAAGCGAATGTGTGTTCAATCACGAGGGTGGTTGTCTCTGTTTGTAAGTAACCAGCTGACAAAACTGACTATTGTGTAAATAAGAAAGTGTGAGGTATTGGCCGCGTGTCCACGGCACCGCTTGATGCGTAGAAAGCGGACGTCAAGTTCACTTGATCACTCCATTTGAATAGAAACCTTCGCAAGTAGTTTACAGGTCCACTTCTCAGGGTGAGAATAACTCGACTTATCACATTGTTTACGCAAATATATTGATATGGACTATCAAACGCACTACCCGACCACGATAGCTTCATAGAAACGACGCCTGCCTATCGATAACACTTGGGGCCGTTCACATTGACCGTCTCAGTTGTCTAGGTTCGGATAGCCCAACAGAAGTATGGCGTGTTACCTAAAAACGTAACATGTTTGACTCATTGCTATCTCATGGATCTGCCAAACGAATGTTGCCGGTTCGCATCTCGTCCAGACTATCTCCATTTTGTGAGTTCAAAGAGAGAAAATCGGCCTGAGTGGAGTATCGGTTTGAAGAAGGGTATCGAAAGATTTCTGTATACATTTGTGTTTCTTCTCCAGCCAGATTCGACGCTCATTTACCTATCAATTGACTACGCCTGTCCGGTGTCTGCAATGCAACTCTTAAGTGAGAAGAAAATTAAACAAATGATTATCTTTTGTAATAACCAATGGAAAAGGCTCTTGGACAAGGAATGCTCATCAAAATGACATGACGAAGATACAAATCAGATCACATTACGATTGACCGCTTTGTCCGGTCAGATTTTCCTCAAGAGGGCGATTCCGAGGTTGTTTAGTCAAGTACTTGGGTAAGCTGTAGACATCGCGTCGTCGCTGTCGACCAATTGGGATCGCTTCCCGTACGCGTTTGAGCTCGTTTAAATCAATGTTGGCAGAAATGATCTCCTCCTGGAAAAAAATAACTCAGATTATGTCATCGATGAACAAGCAACTTCCATACAGACACGAGTGTATCAATTTAAAACGTCCCAAGTGATTTCTCTGTATTTCGGCGGTGCACGGAGTCGCACAATTAACACACGCATAGACAGATTTTCGGACACAGGGACCGGTTAGCCCTTTCGGGGTGTGGGGACAGGGAATAACAAAGCAGTTGCCAGACTGATGGGGCCGCAAACTAACACGTACGTGGTGAGCACGTAGGTCTGCTTGTATGGCACAGACCGCACACGGAATAAACCTCTGGCAAATCAGCCTTCCGCCCATGGGCGCACTCGGATTGGTATAGGCATCGGGGCAGCATCGTTCGGACGGTCGGACGAGTCTTCTGTGAGGTGGTCGAACGATAGCCATTGTGGTGGTGGGACGATGGCGGTAGTGACAGCAGGACTGAAACATGTAGAGTAATCGACCAATCGCGATCGCCAAGCCTCAACAAATTACTGAAGGTCCATCATTCTGATTTCAGATGAGCTTGGGTGTGAATTAGGTGAGAAAAGCCGCCCCATGTGAGTTGCGTGTACGTTCGATAACAGCACAGAACTACCTGCAGTCAATTGTATTTCAGTGCTATGGTTGATAGAGAGAATGGTGGACACTGGGAGTTGTTAACTAAATATGAAAACTTGACGAAATCCGGTAGCTTATAGTGAACTAGCCAAGCAACTCATAAGAGAAACCCACTGTAAGACGAACACTGTGAACATGGGCACCAGCACGACCCAGGATGATACCAATGAACTCGCCCATTGTGGTGTGTCGGTCAGTAACTGAGTACAGCTTGCCTGAGAGTAGCTCAGAAATGCCAGCAGAATAGGAGAAGCGCCACAGAGAGGAACTCTTACTATGTGTTTGGTTTTCTGGATAGTTAACCAGAGCGAATTTAAATGCTACGAAAAAGCTTTGGCTCGAAGTACGCTCTTAGGCCGCGGGTTACTTTTCACGCCGGAGCTAGCTTCGAGAAGCAAATGACGTTGCAACACGTCAGCCATAACAGAACTGTTACGATATGCCGTGACTGACAAATACACACACATGTAGCGGCCGTCTGGAGCCGGAGGAGTTGATTAGCTCATGCGCAGTAGCGTGATTATGCATGCACAATGTACCTGCTTTAGGAAGCACAGATCGTTACTCAAGCATCACTCGCTTGCTGCGACACTCACCGGCATAAGTCTTCTCTCCTGGCCGGCGTACCTAGCCTTGACAATTGCACCTCAACTTCCTACCAGAAGAGACGACAGGACAGGCTCATGCAACTTGACACGCACACAGGTCGCAGTTATCTGACAGGCCGAAAATCATCAGATCCGGATGGAGATAACTGTATACTATCCGGTTCAGAAGTTAAGGAAAATCCGACTAGGCGCCACTCCAATAGAGGCTGCTGGCCTCAAAGTATACTACAACAAACCAAATAAGCCTTTCTCACCCTGGGTAGCGCAACTGCCCCGTCGTACCGTTTTTACACCAACGCGGCTTCACTTCTTAACTAACTGAACGAGCTTCGAGACAACTGTTACCGGCGAAATCCATTTGTTGTAGGTATCACAGAGACCTGTTGTAAGCATGAGGCTGGGGACGGCGAATTTCAATCCATACAGTGACAGAAGAATCGGCAAAAGGTGATGTAACTTTTCATTGAGGATCGCACTTGAGGACCTCCAGTACTTACGACAACGTGCTACTGGATCTTCCGGAATCAGTCTGGCAAGCTGTTAACATCACTTAAAACTTTGTTTGTTTGACTGGTTTGATTTACAGATCGCCTTCTGCACACAAAGATACTGATAAGGCCATGCACAAAGCTCTGTGTAGAATACCATATTTAAGTTACAGTTAAACTTCAGTAAGGTGAAATTTTAATCGCTAGCAGATGGATTTCACTGGGTGATGATGGATGGACTGCTTCAGCATGCCTAAGACCATACCAGGGGGACCAAACGCCGCATCGCGTTGATTATATTCTTAGCAAAACTCGCAAAGCTACTTGATCATAGTTATCTCAGGGTAACTTAACTCAATTGACTATACGGAGCTAAACAAAATACTCCTCGAAATAAGGGCTTGAGGGCCCATAAGAAGGGAGATTTGACATCGATAAACACAGCTCAACAAGGTTGAATGACATGGGTGCATCATGGCACTCAGCCCAGCTCATCACTGACCATTCGTTGTTGACGAATTCTCCGATGCCGTTAACCATGTTCCAGTTAAGTGGTCTCGATCAAGTAGAAAGCCGGCACGCCTGCGAAATGGAACGAAACGTTTCGTTATATTGTAAAAGTTTAGCTTGGAACATGTAACCACCATAACAAGCTGTTTGTTGAATGTCACGTGGCGCAATCGTACCACGGCTGCCACCAGAGGGGACCGGTTTTGTTGTTAAGACCGTCCTGCTCAAAAGCTGGTGGATCCTAACCTTTTCTACAGCGAAGTCGCGGCACACAAAAACAATAAGGTTGGTGTTTCACAATCTCAAACCTCCGGTGGATTTAACAACACAAACGCAGGAAGTGGGCAACATTCTGGGTAGACGAACATGACTGCGAAGAACCAGCGACCTTTGAGCACAGAGAGCACCTTGACTCAAGTATGCCAAATTTCAGCGTTACAATTTAGAATCAAGTAAGGGAACCTACTAACACACAAAACACCCGGTCCATATTTGATATCCTATTGTGGTGGATTGTCAGGTCGGAGGTGCGAGTTTTCGAACGCTCGGCCGAATACCTCAACGTGGGGGAGGTACGTTCGAAAGCCTGTCGCGATCGGATCAAGGACAACGTGCGCGACCGTATGAGTCATCACTCGACTGGATCGGACCAACGGACGAGGCAGGGCAGGCGAAATACGACAGACGGCCAGATCGGAGGCGTGGTTTTTCCAACATCTCGACACGATGTTGGAATAAATATTGTGCTTTGTTGGACGCCTTCTCGTTACACTATGCCGTCTTGAAAAACTGTGCCACCAAATTAGCAGAACCACAATACTTTTCCATTATCCTTTGTCAACTGGTCGTCTACCGGAAGCTGGAAAACAGTTCACAATCATACGTATCTTCAAAGGTGGATGCACAAGTGGCCCATCACAATATGATCAACAATGTCAACCTCAGTGGTCTCCAAACTGGTGGAAAGCTTACTAGAACACTCCCTCCGTACCAAGCTTGAAGACCTCGAAGTTATCATTAACGAGTGTCATGGCTTCCGTCGAGGATACTCATGCGGCATGAATCTGCAGATTGCTCGTGACTCTTGGGCGAAAGATGTCAATGCAAGATTGACCACAGCTTGACATTTTCAGAGCCGGTGACATATTTGATTACTCCATCTGGCTGCGAATTTTCCATACTTATGGTCTCAATGAGCGCCCACTCGCATGGTTTACGGATTAGCTAACCGAACATAGGTTTCACGTCAAGGTGAACGGACAGCTATCAAGGTGGTCCCCTGTCAAAAATGACATCAAACAAGGATCAAACTTAGGACTTGTTATTTACTCTTCACACTCTCGAAATATCCAACGGTCAAATGGCGGATTCTGCTCCACATTGGTGACAAAAGTCTGAGTGCTACAGTGCTCGAAAGATGTGATAACATTACAGAACCATTTGTACTGTCTAAACCGGTGGTCCATAAAAATAACTTGAGGTTCAATGCCAACAAGTGTAGTCATGTACATCCGCTATCAGAATAGTGCTGACCACTACTTTGGTAAAGCAAAGCTACTTGCGGCAGTATACGGACGAAACCTAAGAACCATGATGGCAGATAGTGGTAGACAAATTGTACAGCCACAGTTAAAAAGGCACAAATAACCCTGAAAAATTTGAAATATTTCACTGGGTTTGCCCCCATACTCCGACCACACCTGCAAACGAACGCACTGGTCTGTCGTCTTTATTCGAAGAGATTTGGCACTTACTGGAAGGGCTCATAGAAGGGCCATTAGAGGGATTATGAGGCTCAGGAAAGTCCGGTATCCAGAGAGACTGGAAAGAGTGGGTCAATCCCCAGTGAATTATAGATACTTCGGAGAAGACTTAATTCTCACCTACGAAATACTCCGTACCCCGGGTCATCCACTGACATTTATTAAACAAGGACGAACGTCTAAAAGGTCACTCGCCGAAACGGAGCTATGGAATAGGCAAGCCACATACAGATGCACTGCTCAACTCTGTGGTCACGGCTGAATTGGTTGACAGTTCCAAAACATTACTGGATCGGCACACACGTGAGAAACAATCTGTACTACAGGTTTCCTAACCGCTATTCTAGTCCTGTCTCACAGAGCACTGAATGCGGATATGTAAAGGAATTTTGTTCCAGTATGTATCGGTGTTCCTTGCATATATAATTGCATGCTAGTTGCACTTTTCCCTTACACCTATCAATCCTCCAACATGGAGACATGGACGCACAAACACAGATCTGTCTGCCTCCCGCAACAATCTGCGAATTTATAGGAAGTGATGATAATAACTGAACGGTATCAAAAAGAGTAACGTTCACAGTCAGTACCCAGATGCCGAAGACCACGACAAATTTTGCTTACAGATGAGTAGTCGGGGATTTGGTTTACTTTCAAGTTGACCATCACTCACATTTGATCGCAGACTTCGCATTCAGATAGACTTTCTAGCCAGCCTCTTTCGAAAAGAAGCACTAGACTCGAGTTTCGCTCTCATTATAGCTCGTCAGTAGTGCATATCCTTGCCATGGCCGGGATTTGAACTCCAGCCATTCCATCATGAGACAACCGTGTTGACCACTGCGCCATTGCCCTTACATTAGGCACTACCGAATAACCAAATCTGAACGCTCAACCACTCTCGCTTGTGAGCACTGATTGGGTTGCCTCGACTACTCATCAGTAATCTAAAATTTCGCCTTGCAGGTTTAATGAGATCAGTGATCTCGATCTGTCTCGGAAGTTCTAATCGCGAGGTTATCGATTGGAGTTAACAGGACAGTTACTGTGTCTTCTCTTGAGACGATCGGACAATCTGATCATTGTTCACAAGCGAGGGTGGTTGAGCGTTCAGATTTGATAATTCGGTAGTGCCTAATGTGAGGTCAATGGCGCAGTGGTCAACACGGTTGCCTCATGATTGGAATAGCCGGAGTTCAAATCCCGGCCGTGTCAAGGATATGCTCTACTGATGAGCTATAATGCGAGTGAAATTCGAGTCTAGTGCTTCTTTTCGAAAGAGGCTGGCTAGAAAGTCTATCTGAATGCGAAGTCTGCGATCAAATGTGAATGATGGTCAACTGGAAAATTTTGTTTATTTTCAACAAGTGAGTAATCCGCCACTGACCGTCTGCAGAATTGTAGCAAGTGTGAGGGCAATGATCAGTATGATGTGAGCGTTTTATTTCCCATCTAAGTGTACTGATTACATTCCCCGCTTCAACATATCGGCTTGTAGGCCTCACTGTACACAAGAAACGTCTTGTATTTTCACTTGTAACGGCTAGTTCAGCTTGTCATTATTATAGATCGTAACTAAATTTGAAGTGATGTTTGAAGCAGAACGGATTTCTCCATCAGCTGTTCAACATTTGATGGATGCCTGTGTGGCGTTAGGGCAACCAAAACCGCGGTTGAGTTATGGATAAGCAAACGCGAACAGCCATGCTGAAGTATTTGCGGTAGGCTGCATCTCGAGAAATAACCGAAAGTGACAAGGACTGAGCCGAGACCATGTCCGGTGGTCTACACGCAAATTTCCAATAGGCCTGTTCAAGTAACCAGTGCAAGTGGGTGTAAATCAGGTTCTGTTCATGCACAGCTACAAATGATGAATTGAGACTAGGACTCTTGAATTTCACGAAACTGATGGCGACATGAACAACTGAAACGCGATAGCTAGCGTGACGGTAACTGTTACAGTGATAGTCATTGCAGGAGTTACGGGAATGGCCTTTTAATACGGCACGTTTTCTACAGTATACATGCCGTTTTGTAGTGGTCATTGCTCAAATAAGCAGTGTGCATATGAAGATAGGTCGAAAGTCATTTCTGATAGTGCGTTAAATCATATTGTGGTATCGTCCTTTAGAGATTGAGCGAGGAAGTCGGTAACGTCTTACGTTGACTGCCTGATTGTTGTTTGCTACGAAAAACGTATGGCACTTTTCATAAGACGTGTTTGAACGACATGAACAACAGCAACACACTTGTCGATAAGTTAGACTAGCATTGCCGAAATTTCGTAAATAAACCTCATTACTTCTTGCGTGGCGCTCTTACGACAAAAGCATTGTTAACTAAAATAGACAATCTGAACATACTGCCCAAGCGAATGGGCAGCTCCGACCAAACAGAACTGAGGACTTGTGAACCCGGTTCTTCAAATAATTGTTAGCGTCACCCCATCGCCACAAGTGACAGAGATTGACCAATGCAATCGTTTAGCTGTTGACCATTTCATCAAATCTAACGTAACAACCTCAGTGAATATGTTAATAATTTCAAACGTACCATCGTCCCATTCACAGGCCGTTGTCAATCTTAGGGCCACATACTGCACTTAGCAGAAGCAAATGTTATAATCTAGCCAAATGTGTGCAATCAAAACACGAAACGTGAGAGCATACACTGATTTATGCCGCTTACTGTCGAGAAGAAGATTAACTTCTGATACTTCCCGGTAATTCATGTTGCGGAATGGGGTTGACTTGAGGGACTCAAAGGTCTGATCTGCGAGATAACGGAAGATAGAATCTTCTTGAAGGACCCTAACCGGAGCCAATGACTCACGAGTCTGACCCAATCGGCAATGAGGGTCTTGCCTAGTCCGATGACGCAGTGAATAAGGCATCAATCCCTGATTCTAATCACTGCTGGGCGCAACGAATGCATTTGAAGCTACAACAGGCTATTGAATGCTACCCGATTTTTTCGACCGCACTGGATAATAAGCCGGCGGTCACGATCAAATGTTAAACAACCAGAGTGTTTTTTTGCTTGAAATCACACTTTTCAACCCTTTTCCTGTTGATTAGGAAGACAGTGGTGCCGCAATCATAAAAATGGTTTCGTGTATGCTCATAGGGTCATATCCCCCTACCCAAGCACTCGCACACGGCCAATTGTGCAACATACAACCGTATGAGTACACCTACTTGATGTCTGACTGATCCTCTTTGACCTACCACAGAAGGATGCACCTAGTGAGACTGCAGTCCTAGTCAGTATAACCCTCCAGGTGGATGCAGTGTACAAATCTGACCATCGCGTAAAGGAAGCAGAATAGGTCAAGGCTGAAACGAGAGTGGACACGATAAGCATAGATATGACTAATCTGATTTGCAACCAATCATGAACCTATTGATCCAGTGTGGCCATACTTTTAATGGCTAGTAAGATGAACACATGTAAACAGTTGATAAGTAAAAGTACAAGGGCTATTTGTAATATCAAGGACGCTCTCATGAGAGCAGACCATAAACAGACAGACGTTGTTAGTCTGTCGGGAACGTCACAAATAGCCTATAGTTTATCATAAAATAAGGATACGCCTTAACCAGACTCCAAAGTGCTGACAGTTTACCAGGCTGCCGTAAACTGGCAAATAGTGGAGAGTCTGGCTGATATAAAATCAGCACCCCATAAAGTTGACAGACGCTTCCACATTCAAATGGATTTTTAGACTAATCCCTTCAGACAAGAGGCATTAAGCTCGGGCTTCGCTTTTACCAAACCTCGTCAGCGGTGCACATAATTTCCGCGGTCGGGATGTGAATTTCCGTTCACGTTTTCACGAAGTTGCCAAGACGACTACTGCCACTGACCTTACATTAAGAATGACTGGATTATCATACTGTGATGAATGAAAAAGTCGGAGGCGCGAATATTTCAACACTCAATAGCATATTTGGACGCCGTCGTCGTCAAAGCACACAGCGGATGGACTGCGGACAACACAAGCGACCGAACGGGTTATCATTCGGTGGAATCGGGCCAACAGGCGAGAAACGACAGGCAAAACTCCGCGATAGGAAGACAGTCAAGCGCACAGAACCAAGCAGAAGTGTGCTGGACGTCTAAATGAAAAGTTTACTGGGTTGTGGGTTGGAATCCCGGATCACAAACGCGAGTGCGTGAGTGGAGCGGAAACGTGCCGGTTGAATGACTTTTCATTACAACATCTCAAAGCTCGGTCAGGTTCACATGCTATTGATGTTGAAATTGCCTGATCGCCTCAAGAGGAGATAAGATAACTGACTCGTCAACTCCAGTAGATGACCTCACGACCAGGACTCATCATCAAGTTGAAATCACAAACCTCAGCAAAAGTGTTGAGCAGCGTCTTGACTATTGATGAGCGGTGTAAGATTTGGGAGAAGTACATGAGACACACATTTGGTATCAGTTTCCACGTTAGGAGAGACTGTCCAGCCGATCTCCTTTCGGAAAGCGGCAACTGCTCTTAGCAATATTCACAGACGAATACAATCGCGCGTTCAGAAACGATAATTCGGTCGCGCAGTGGTGAGTGCGGTTATCAACCGGAAACCTGCGCCAGGATTCGGAATCCGGTCGCGATAAAGGCATGTAGTACTGGCGAGACTAGAGTTCAGTGGTCTTGTCAAGAACAGGCCAGCTGAAAGGATTGCCCGAAAGTGGAAGCAGCTGTTAAATGTGAACACTTGTCAATGTGTACGGTGTAGTAAACGATAAAGTAGAGCATACGAGATTAGACGATCAAACCACCTGTGGTACTGAATGACATATGATCTAATTGTGGTCTTTCTAATGGCTTGTATACAATACTCTTAACCTTAGCGTTTGACCATTTGTTCTCAACGACATTTTCGTGTCGTGTGGTGCACATTCGGAGCTGATCACACTACCCAAGGTAAATGAAGAATATCGGCCACGTAGGACCAAAGAGGACAGAATAAACATATATGCAAATCGCACTACCTTCCTCCAGACTTGCCGCACTGGTGGAACGATTGCTCGCCCGGAGTAAATGAACAAAGCGATTTGTTGTTGTGTGCCTCCCCCTCCCGACATTGAGTGCTTACGAAACGTTTGTTGGTTACCCATAAATTGTTAGTCAGTACCTCACCTCTTATCTGAATCTACATGCGGTCTTCATTTGTTCGCCCGATTTGACAATTCCACCAAGAAGGCTGGTAGATGCAAACATTTCGTACTGACTCAGTACTGATGAGTAAATACGAAATGCTTACATCTAACAGTTTTCGTGTTCTAACTGCTTTGTGCTTTTGTTCGACATTCTAGTCAAAAAGGAGAACAGTTGGCAATCGATTGGAATGAGAGGTGAGCAAATTTATAGGTTAGACGGTGAAACCTCTGGATGTATCCATACGCACTCAGTTAGCAGGACTAATTGGTTACGAAACCAAGGGAGATCACAAACACGGTTCGTGGTGGACGCTCAATGAAGACCATATCACGAGATCACAAGAGGCTCATGATATGCTTAATTAGGAAGTTTTGCTGTTTCATCAACGATTCTCTAGCGTAGGTTTCTGGCATTAAGTTCGGATAGAATACTGATCACGTTTGTTTAGACCGCTAACCGAGTAGTCAAAAGACCATGTATACACAGTGTAAACAAACCCACTTAAAGAGAGCAACGCATCTGGTATTGACCACAATAGGGCAGATATTTACACTGGTGGATAAGTGTGTTTGTGGAAGTTGAGTGAAAGAACAAGCGATTCAAAAATTCTAGGACGAGCGACTTGGTGATGCTATGGGCATTCCTACACTATAAAATAATCGTGTCATCTTGAAAAGCAGCAAACCACTGGAAATACAAACCTGTCTACCCTGCATGGGACAATACGGGAACGTCACATTATTCCGCTGGCATTCCAAGTGGCAGATACTTACCTCCTTGCCAGCTTTCGCGGCTACAATCCCCCACGGTGAAGTGATCACGGATTCTGCGTGGCTGATATACTCCGCGTCTAGGTCACACGCAGGACTGCACATACCCACATAACATTGGGTATCCAATGCGCGCGCTTTAGATAACAATTCCCAGTGAACCGGACCTAGGGAGACAGAGGAGGGGAATAGAACAAAAATGGTTGAAAATTGAGCAGTATTTTGGGTTGCACGACAAAAGGATGCTGATCGCGACTTATGGATTTGATGTTGTTGGATTGTCACTGCTTAGATAGCAGCGTTACGGATTGCACACAACCGAAACCACAAACCTAATTTTAGTGGCAAACATCACCATCATCGAGTTGTTTCGAACCTCAACGCTGGGTGAAACTGGAGATGTAAACAATGATTTGGCTGTAGCCTCTTTCCATGTTTCCTGCCAAACGAAGAGTAACACCTTAATGTCAGTAGGGTCCGCACAAGTCCTTCAATATGAGGTCAGAGAAAGCAGAATCGTTGACACGTTGCGATAGTCTGATACTCCCTAACAATTAAACGCCACAAGATGCCGACGAGGCCACCAACAAGGTATTGCGAAAGGTGTGATTCACAGCAATAAGCACGATATCCCGATTGAAAACGAACTGCACAGAGACTATTGATCAAATACGTACCCGGATTTCCCATGTGGACAAAAAAGTGACGGGATAATCCAACGGTATAGTAATACTTCGAGAAATAAAAAATACACCGATATCGGACTTAAGATACTAGTGGCCATGTCCATTAGTGTTCGTATGGTATGGTAACATCTAGAGCTATTGCTTCAATTTTTTCTCGTCCTTATCAAACGCATACTTTACTTACCAGATAAAATTCGTAAGCAGCGATCCAATTCTCAGCAAACAATTTATTGACAGCTGCATTAATCTTTTTACCAAAAAGTACTCACTCAAACGCTTCTAACAGACGTTACCATTTATATCAGAGGCATTTCTAGTACGACATTGGTTAGCCATTTGCGTGTTCATTGTGCCGTATGGTTGAGTATGAAACAAACATGATAAAGGCATACACTAAATCAGCATACAAACGCGTCCGTCATAGATGTGTGACAAGGAAGTCAACCGCATCGGTTAGTGAACCCACAAACCTCAGCAAATTCGACCTGTCACGAGTGCTCTTTAACGGAGAGCGGACCGCAGATATTGCCCACTATCTGTAGGCGCAGATTCCATGCGCTTATAGTGGAAACGCTCACCTGTTTTTGTGTTAAAAGCTCCAGGAAACAGCAGTAATTGGCATCCGAGTTGATTCGCATAGATCAGTGACATTTCTGGGAACCGAACATCATAGCATATGCCAATACCCACACGGAGAACTTGGTGGCTAGGAGGACTGTCACCCTTGTTGTTGCCGTCCTCGTTGCGCCTGGTGTTCACGGGCAATTCAAAACAGAGTAATTCTCTCCCAGCTGACAGACTGTTGGATTCTTTGAAGGAAAACTGTCCTGTGAAGTATGTACACAGGCTAGTTAGGGATAAGCAAACGAAGTAACCACTTGCATATACACGTTATGTGTGAATAATGGAGTCAGCAGTTAGTTCAAAGACATCTTAAACTAAACCGATCGTTAGACAGGTTCTTATTGACTGATCAAAGCTGAGTCTTCAGCTTGTACAACATACAGTGTTTGTTGTCATACGACATACACAATTACACTGGATTTCCAGGCAATTAGACATTCGAACCGTGGACGACAGAAGCGTTTAACGTAACAAGCGACCATCAATGAAATGTGGACCGGAGGTTCTGCCAGAATGCATAAAAATACACAATACCACGGGAGCCATTCTTATTATCAAAGATGCAAGACTTTACAATGACACTTAACGAGCCGAGACCTTCAGACATTGTTTTAATTGGAATTAGTCAATCACTTCCTTTGGTTTAATTACGAAATGCAGGCATGTCTCTCTGAGCCACGTTGATTTGGCAAGCACTATCCCGAGTCTGGAAGTGCACGTGTATTGTGTTCATGAAACACACTTCTATGATTCTAGGGTTTCGGTCTAATTGAGATCACTCTCGGACAATGATGTGGATCAGCAATTTCTTCTTATGGACTCTGGTTACAATGAAACCAAACCCTACGATCAAGCTGGAGTGGAGAGCGCGAGGAGCACTTAGTGAAAAGCCTGTTCGATTGGATCTCATTGAAATCCTATCCTGAACTAAAGAGGGCTATAGATGGGAATAGCATGTAGGTTTCCGACGTAGTCGTAGGTGTATCGAACACGTTTACCACGCTACAGATACAACATCGGCTTTTTCCCCAGTCGTGGTATTTTTAGATCTGAAACCCACGTTGATTCGGTTGCGCGGTAAGCTCTTTGAGACTGTTTCTATTGCACAGCAGTTTTAGCGGGGTATAGAAATTTGATGAAGCTAATATATACCCGCTTCCAGTACAAGGCGCGAGTTTACGGGCAGTTAGATCGAGCGCTATCTACTTCAAGTATTGCTTGGCAAAGGTGTTCGATCACCTCCTTCCTTTTCAACTGTGTGATAGAGCGAAAACTCAGAAGTTTCGAGAAACTCAGAGCGGAGTTTTCGTCGGGTAGTAAATCGGCTAACACTGAGTAGTCGGACGACATTGTTCTACGTGGTCCTTCCGCAAAAAAAAACGTGCAGATCACGCTGACCCAGTTTAAGTTTACGATTGGTTCGCATGGCATTTACTTTGTACTTTTAATAATGGGTTGGCCCTGATCCCAGTTTCTTCATTTCAGACAGGCCGCTGCGGGCCGCTAATCGTTTTACCCATCCGTTTAGTGTCATCTCATTAGCTTGCAAGATTGCAGACGTAGTGCGTATCAGGATGGCGAAAGCAGGCAAGGTACTCGTTAATCTGCGTTAACTGTGGCATAAGTGAAGACGTCCGATGATCGATCAAAAAAGGACCCACAACGAGTGTGTAGACCCAACTTTGACAAATGTTGTCTCTGACAGTTAGCCTGTATCCAATGGGCTTTCGGTATGAACAACGGGACGGTGCGTTGCACTGTATCTGGGAAAGCTGTACGTTCGCGTATGATCACTGAGGTTATGAAAATGTTGTCTGCTGGTTGACCCATGAACTCCGAATACTGATGAAGCATCCGTAGCACAGCGCACTTTTCATTGCCGCTGCTGATGGTGGAAAGATACTGCAAGACGATCGGACGTCACCGACTATGAAGGCCTTAAACGCTCCGCCGAACAAGGCCATTAGGTTCCACCTGTCAGATTGGTGAGTTTGCAACTACCCAAGCTGGTGGTCGGAAACGCCTTCAGATATGTCAGTATGTTGCAGTTAATGGCTAACCCGTGCCCTTAGGGCTGATGACTCTCCTTCTTCATGCAATCCATTTTCTGCCTCGCTTTGTACCTTACAGATTTTTACTTCACTGGTGGCGACCTACTTCGCGGACAAGCAATAAGGCCAGAAATGAGATCAAACGAAGACCTTAATTCCATCGGAGGATCTGATCTTGAACACTGGTCCTACCAACTAGACTGTACCTGCTGGTGAACAGATTAGTCCGAAAAGAGCCAGAGATTTTGAGCGATTGCGTAGACACTGAACAGTGTTACCACAGGAGTTATTACACCTATGCAGTGCTCGTCGTATACGTGCCCAATGTGTTTCAGGTGTGTATGTGAGGTCCTAAGCTAGAGACAAGCGCCATCTGTCATACTGCTTATTAGTAATAGTGTCAGTGCCCACCGTTGTCGATGGTGTGTTCCGGCATGAACAATTTGAGGAAACCTGAGCAGTCAGTCCCTTAGTGCACTCTGTTGGTTCCCTGCAACGCAAAGCGTTACTTGCTAAACTGACTCCAAATATGAAGTTTCTCAGCTCCTGAAATGGAATCATAGGTTTTTTGGTAGTGCAATTTTTACGTGTTGATCTCGTTTACAGCATTGTCAGCAGATGACTGATATTTCTAATATGATGAAAGTATTATTTTAGTTTATTTCTGCGCAACAGCTCAGTAATTTTGTGATCGATCTATATGTACAGAATGTTTGTATTACGAGTTTTGTCTAATTGTTGCTTTTTGTCAGCGGCCAGCCGGGGTAATATTTTTGATTTAATCTGTCGCCGCTCATCACGTTTTAATCTACAACTTTGATTGCAGATAGTGAAAACTGTTTGCGTGGACTGTTATCGTCATTGTTAGTTGTAACGGGAGATCTTATGTACATTGTATGCACTTTCTTTTTGAGTTCGCAGTCGATTCATCTTTTATGTCCAGTCCGGCTCGCTGTTTTGAATTGGAAAAACTGAAACAAAGTAATCATCAGAAACACCGTAGCGGAAGACTTCGTTCGTTTTAAGGCGTTTTGCCATCCGAGCAGCGGGTAACAGGGAACCATGCAAAGACGAGACAGTTTGTGAGCATATCCATAATTTGCAACGAGGCATAGGATACTGAACTGAGCAATCTCAACAACAGCTTGAAAATCGCTATCCACACAATTCTCGTTTTTCTAGACATCAGAGGAGCCCCTGATTCGATTGACGAAAGAGCACTCTGGGACTGCGTATCGAGAAAAGGTGTGTACGAAAAGTAGGTCTATATCTTGAAAGCAACTTCCGGTCAGACGTCGAACAGATAGGACTTATTGCATCATATCATGGATCTTCACGACCCCATGTGGGGTGCAACTTTGCAATCGACGAGGTTCTAGAGTGAGCTCTGACAGACTGCAAATATAATGGTGTTAAAGTGTTATGATGTTCGTCTAAGATGATGCTTCCAGGCACAAGACGTTCAGAAGAACAGTATGCAGACGACGCTGCTTCAATTTGTGAGGACCCACAAGGAGTGCGAAGTCTCCCATACAG
Source organism: Paragonimus westermani (assembly GCA_008508345.1). Classification (NCBI taxonomy): domain Eukaryota; kingdom Metazoa; phylum Platyhelminthes; class Trematoda; order Plagiorchiida; family Troglotrematidae; genus Paragonimus; species Paragonimus westermani. The sequence goes on from QNGE01004442.1 coordinate 44,692, forward strand.
GGCAGAGATTACAGTTAGTCAATTTGGTAGTGATGGTGCAGGACTAGTACGACTCTGAGGTTGTTCTCATCTTTGATGATGAGCCAATGAAAGTGGTGAAATTCAAGCACAGTGGGAAAATATCTGAGCACTCTGATTACATATGCTCAATTATACTTTCTGTGACATCGGCATGTTGACAGCCTATCAGAGAAGAATAAGGTATATAACGCCACGGGGAAGTCTAATTGTACAGCACGGTTGTCGCTTCAAGCGTTACTTTTCTTGTTAAATGTGGCTGCAGGACCTCGGTCACTAACAAAGAAGATGCTCATGAGGTACCCGTGTTTGGTCACCGATATCTTTAAAGCACTAGCAGTTGGTATACCATATTAGCAATGACGAAATTCGTCGGCATGTCTTCGAGACGGACAGATCCTGTCACCTGCTAAGCACACTGACCTCGTTTTCGTCCACTAGGACATAACCCACGAATGCCAATTCGCTGCTTGCTATGTCGTTTATTGTTTGTGAACGATCGAGTAGGTCAATAATGCTAGTCTGATGACCAGCGTATGAAATAAACTCGAAGAATCAAGGCGGTATCATTGCAACTTGCTCCAACAGAATGTTCGGGGCTTCCCAGATAAGGTCCTAAGGACAAACAAAACCTTCTAGCTGATAACGCGGTAAGATTTGGCAAAGAATAGATCAATGGCATCTGTGTTGCGAATCTCTGTGTGCACTGATTTGATGTAATCTCATTCTTCAGCATATCTTTTTTACTTCACAAAACTCGCCCTTCCCTTTTCTTCCCATTTGTTATAGCAAGTCTGTCATTTCATACAACCTGTTCGTGTTAAATATATAGCATATGTAACAGTATAATGGAGTCAAACAACAATTGTGACTACAGATGGGGAAAACTCCGCTACTGAGTAGCATTAGTGACAAAATAGGGTTTCCCCGACAAGTTTTGATGTGCCGGTTGAAAGCAGCGACGTTAGTTCACTGTAAACAGCCGATGATAAGTCAACTGCGAATCTAACCAACATCACGTTTGGGAGCACATGCGCAGTATCAGGAAATATGTGGAGCGTGAAAAAAACATCTCATACAATCACTCTGAAAATCGGGTATTAGTGGCTCTTCAGAATAAACCACCGAAGTAAGTTACACTTTGTCACATAGTTAGCCCAAGCCATCAGGAGCTAGAATGGTCCACTTCATCTCTTTGAATATAAACGACAAAATACTTTGAATTCCCAAAAGAGAAATTTCGGTTTGTTTGGTTCACACTGAGGTCAACTCTAACTAAGTTCCGTGAATGTCAGTCACTATACTGGTGCCGGCTTTCTTTCGTTCATTTTCCAACTATTGGTATCGAGATAGAACAATAAAAAAAAACTTCGCTCAACTCAAAGCGTAGTGCACTCACAGCCAAAATGATGACTCATCCGGGTTGCCGCAGCCAAGAGAGTGTGTTACTGACCTTGAGAAAAAAGTCGTACTTCACCTGGGATGATGTTCAGGTTCAGATCGAACTGCCCACTCTGGGGAGAGGGGTTCGAGCTCAGACTGCAGCTAACGCATTGTAGCTTAAACAGCCACTTGCAGGCGAGAGAGTGGGTAACACCAATGTCCGCTACCAGTTATGTTTCAATGAGAAACATTCCACTGGGATCATCTTCAAATCGTACACCTTGCACAAAGACATGATTAAAAATAAGTAACAGCGGTCGTGATTCCCCACAAAGAACAGTTTTTATTCGAAAAGGATGTCCGCTACGAAGAAAATGGACAGCACATACAAATAGAGGACTACGTACCTGGTAAGTCGATATCGAACAAGTGCAGTTTCCGATAAGCCCCAATCAGAGAGCCGCTGGGATTGAAGGTCATGCTGCAATTGTACAAGCGACCGTCCGGACCTAGTTCGGGAATGGAACCGGCTACCAGCCAAATACCATGCTTCCTGAAAAGAACATGGCAAGAAATAGCGCAAATGCGCTTGTGCGCAAATAAGTGGCAATTACTAACTACCATGCGCTGACCTTCGAAACATAACAGTACGCATTAGTCACGGTGAGTTAGGGCGGGAAAGTAAGTAATATCTTAAAACGAGGAGATAATTTGGTGGTGTACTACTCCGGATCTCCTGAACTTGCAATAATTAAAGAGCAACCGCTGATGTACGGGGGCTATACAAGCCGCTGAGGAGAAAGACGGACAAAACGCATGAAATAATCAAAAAGGAAGGCTATATCGGTTGGGATTTACCGGAGACTACTACACCCATGGGTGGCACGGCAGTTAAGAGCGATTCAAACACAGTACAGACTGAACATCGCCCACAGGTGACCGAGGCTTTCTCATTCCATAGACGTCCCAGCAAGAATAATCCATTTAAATCTTATACTGGACAGCGGATTTGTGTTCGTGATGGACAGACTGTGTCAGATACTGTCTAATTCGAGTCGATGTAAGTGAGACCATATGTGAAAAGGATGGTTTGTTTAACACCAGTCAATCGCGACGACCTGACAGATGGGTTGAACATTTCGAGGAACAATATAGACGACGGGACCCGAATGGTCAGTTGGTGCATTCCAGACGGCCCTCTGCCAGAGGAAGAAGTGGCCTCTGGGGCTTAAGTTGGTAAAGCGTAAAACAAGGCTCCTGGTCCAGACCTCCTACCTCCTCTTTTCAAGGATGGTGGGGAGAGGTTGGCATCAGAATTGACAAAACACTTCCGGAGGGTTTGCGAAACTGAACAGACACCTCGTGATTGGTGCCTATCAATAATAGTTCTCGGATTTAGAAAGTGACCCCGAAGTCTATGTGACAACCACAGAAGCGTCAGTCTGGTGTTTGCTGGGTCCAAGTTGCTCTCTGGCCTTATATTACGTCGGCTCAGTAGGCCCTGAGAAAGTCAGGCACGTGAAGAACAGGTAAGATTCCGGTCCGGTTGAGTGTGTTGATTACAATTTTCTCTCGCAATGTATTCTGGAACATCGGCACTCGTGTAGGCAGCCGACGGTCGTGATATTTTTAGACCTGAAGGCTGCTTTCGATTCGGTTGCCCGCAACCTGCTCTGGAGCTGCCTTCTTCGCAAGAGAGTTCTAGGGGAATACGCAGATATGTTAATATCACTGTACGTTCACTCTGCAAACAGGATGAAAGGGTACGGACAGTTGTCCCTGGCGTTCGTCATCAATAGTGGTGTTCGCATCAGAGGAGCCCAGTCTCCCCCTTCCTGTTTAGTTTCGCTGTGAACGACATTCTGGAGGGTGTGCTGAGGGTATTCAGTGAGCTCGGTGTTGAGCCTCTCCTGGACGCCAGGTTGCCAGACATGACGCATGTGAGTGACACTGTCTTACATAGCTCCTCTGCCATAAACATGCTGATCATGCTGAACCAGCTGGATGCTGAGGATGGTTTGTATGGAATGCGCTTCGCACCTTCAAAGTGTAAAGTGCTGCTTCAAGATTGGGGCATTTTGACTGCTGCCTTCTTCATTGCAGGCAATCCGTTTGGGAGTGTGGACATCTTTACATACTTGAATCGGACTGTCTCGTCAGCCTGTAACATTGCTGATGAGAGAGCAAAGGCACGAGTTATCTTTACCAACCTGCGTCATCCGTGGCGTCAAAAAAACATACAAACTGTCACTAAAATGAAGGGTATGTGAAGCTGGTGTTCAGTTTGGACCTATGGTTCGAAGATGTGACCTGTTCGCGACGAAGATGTCAACAGACTTGCCGTGTTTGGTCATCGTGTTCTCAGCCAATTAGTGTACATCACGTGGACTGATCGCGCTAGCAACACAACCGATCGCCGGCGCGTATTCCGGAAAGCTCGGAGTGCGCGAGCAATTTGTCAACTAATCGCGTTGCACAGCATGCGATAGTTCGGTCACGTACGCTATCGTATGCCATCTGATCGTTTACTGAATCGGGTATTATATACTGAGACCATTAACAGTTGGGTAAAACGACGTACTAATCAAGCGACAATTTAGGCACGAATTATGAGTACGGTGAGTAGTCGCCACTTAAGTGGTTGTGGTCCTAGTGATCACTTAAGTCGCTGGTCAGACACGCTGTCTGAGATGGTAGTGTGTCGCGGTCAATGGCGTATGTGCACTCATACGACATCTAGTTCTTCCGTTTATTCTTCTTTTATTAATTTTCAACCCATTTAGTGGTCATCTTTTACAATATTCCACGTTACTGTTTAGGTGAGCGGCGGCCCGAGCAACAGAACCTTCTGACCAGTCTCAAAGCTGTCGCGATGATGATTATCATCAACGATATTTGTCACCAAGGGAACGACAAGCTTACAGCAATAAAACTGCGGTATACAAAGCGAAACAGCGGCCTTAGGAAGAGGGTTTTTAAGGTGCAGGTTTAGTTGGCGGGGAACTTGGATTTATAAGACCTATTGAAAATGTATGAGGCATGCCTTCCCGGCGAGTGTTTGTAGAGGTGTCAGCATGGAACAAAGAGGCAACTGCAGAAAGTCAGTACATTAGTATGTGGACTAGCGCTAGTACAATGGGAAGAGCACTAGACTATTAAGCAAACGGTTGCGGATTCCATTTGGTTACCGCATGATTGCTCCTTTCCTGGTCTGGGCAGCATTATAGTAGCCAGCGTACGTGAAAATGTGTTATAGGGAAGCGAACACCTCGTGGTAAGAAAGCCGAAAAGTTGATTTAACTGGTGGTGAGAACTGAAAGAGTTAAGGCTGAACATGCTATCCAATAAAAGGATAAAATAATATGTAACAGTTACGAAGAAGACAAACGGGGAGTACCTCCACTTTGGTGCAGAATAAACACTGAGCAACCTCGCTGTCCCTACAGCTGTATGAATAGCACATGGTATATTCCGATAAAGTATCCATCTATAAGTGTGTATTCCTATTTAACAACAGGAGGTCAACATGACCTGATTCTAAAACTGTCATTGTTACGCGGATGATTTACGACGCTCCCACAGGAGCAAACTCTCTACCTTGCACGTACTCACTTGCACTTCCTCTTGAAAATCACTAAAACTTGCAAGGTACATAGAAAAACGACTGGCCGGACACAGAAACTAGGGGCGTTCAACGAAACCAACTGAGTTTAGCGGTCACCATTGTCAGCAGTGAGCTAACCAAAACATGTTATTGGGCGAGACTGTTAGAACTGCCGGAAAGAAACCATTACCAGTCGGCAGTTAAGCATTAGTGTTAACCACTGATGTATTGCTGTCTATGATGATGATGATGACCAGTCGGCAGGAAGAAACTTAAGCCAGAGACGTGTGACAAAACTGAATGAAACCGCTCACTTGGAAACCTCAGACATGGCTTTGAAAGTGGTACCATCTGGCGTGATCGGCTCCGCATACGTGTCAAAGTATTTTGTCCCGTACGGAGAGTTGAAACATTCGGGCAGGCAGACAAGGTGAGCAGAATGTTCCGATACCGCACGAGAAACCAAATCAGTCGCACGTTTCAAATTGGCTAGTTTATCCGGTCCGACTCGCATCTGAATGAGTGCTAAACGCAGCATGATGAAAAGTCGGGCTGAAATTACACCAGACATATATGGAGAGGCTAGGATAGTAACAGATGCAATGCACTCGAATTAGATGGGTAAAATATTACAGAGATCCGTTAACAACTAAGATCGAATCAAATGGCTGATAGAGGAATCGAAAATCCGCCGCATGTAGAATCCAAGTAACCGACTGGAATGAATGCGGTCACATACCAGATGACAACTGGTCTTACAGAAGTGGCTAACCAGACTCAGTTACACTGTATACATCGAACCCAACGTGGTGTGAGACCCATCCGCCGCCATTAACATGGTCTAGATTTGGACAGCCTACTAATTGTGGACAGCCTACATAATGGCAAATGCCAGATTGCGGAAATTGGACAACTCTTTCATTAAAACCAACTGACTAGAACTCTTGGCGGAATGAAGTTTAAAGCATATACACTTTTATGGTGTTTGTTAACATGTGTTCTGTAAAGAAAACTGTGAACTGAGAGACCATAACGAGATAAAATCTAAAGGGGAGCACTGGGGCAACCAGACACCGAAGAATAGTGTCCAGACCGATTACACTGTAAAAGGTTTTGAAGTGAATATGCATGCATTTAAGACAGTTACATCCCTTCAGTAATTTGAACAGGAAATTCAGAAAACGGATATTTGTAAACTTGACAGCATTAAACAACCGACCGAATTTTTCAGCAAAACGTCTACAATGAAGAAGGAAGCAACACCAGATACGAACGTGCATGTACAGCTTGCAACGAAAATGAAGGGCAGTCCCATTTCCTAGTGGCATGCCCTTTATCAAGTCAAGAGCAAACACGTTTCACAACGAACGAACGGGTCATATCAAAAAAATGGATTACGTACAATACGGGGAATCGTATTCGCGAATTTACGCCATCGTCATTGTATCGTAGTTCTGCGGACCACCAACATGATTATCTTGCTTTCGCATTCCGATAAATCGATTGGCAATAATTCAGACGACATACTGCAGTACTTTGGAATCCAAACTTCTCTATGCTAATTTAAGAGTAACTGTCGATTCAATCGTCGAGTAGTGTACCCGGACACCGCTGAATGCGTATCAAGCTAATAAGCTTTACAAATTATCTACTGGATCCAGACCTGAAGCGTAGGACTTCGCCTCCTAAGGTTAGCAGAGATGTGTTTCAAGTGGATTGCACACTTTGGAGTGCTGAGAAAGTTGCTTCAAGGAATACAAAAACAACACGCGTATTAACAATCAGGAAACCAGTTTGAATCAGTTGGCCTGCGCTGTTGGTGTCCGTCAGACCTCCCGAGTTGTCCGAAGGACATGAAGAACAGCTCAGTTACAAGCATGCTGGACAACCTCGCACAAACTGTGGGTGGGCTGATCAAATCGTTATTCCCACAAACGTGTCCAACACAGCCGTGTCACCCAACGATATGCAGCAGTCACGTTTGTGGTAGTCAGGGCAACACTTGCTTTCTTCGGCGGAGCTGTTCTGTGAGGAATGATATGCCTGATGAGTTTGTTCTAAGGGCACCATACGGCTGGACTTTGAACGGGATTCAAACATAAAGCAGGATATCGCCATCCTTCCATCTCCGGTGGAGGGCGTTGAGGTTGTAATACCCTCTTCTTCCCTGTTCGATTTCGCATTCGACGATGCCCGTAACAACGAGACTGAACCTTGACGTAATGTGACAGCTTGCGCACCTCGATGACATATTTGACCAAAATGGACGACGTGATGACCACACTAAGTTACTTATACCGGGTGTTATAATATTTTATTTGTTTCATCCTTGAGTTGGTAATCGATTTACGTTTGCCCTTTCAGTTGTCATACGTCAATTGTTAGATGAATAAAGCCTATCATACGGGCCTCCTACTCTTCTCTTTCCGACTCCAGATTGATCGTCTGTGCCGTCGAATCTGATTATTCATAACAATTTATTCGTCTAAACAATTACGTGATGGAACGGATCCTACGCTCTGAGAGGTTTGACGTCGACCCCAACGCAGTTAACGCTTCTAAAGAATGGAATCACTAGTTCTGTA